>VOCT01090550.1:0-11798 GCA_007922175.1 Pelusios castaneus | reverse complement strand
AGACCTAGATTCTTGATCCATGTGGTTATTAAGTCTCATCCTCCGCCTGAGATTTCCATGTATTATATCTGATGGAAATGCTCATGGCAATAACAACCTCCCACGGTTCTGTAGTAACTCTTCAGAGACTCCCATAGTGGGACAAGGACAAATATAGGGCGAGATAGAGATGGGTGTGTCTGGGGATATAGAAAGAGGAGTATTGTGAAGACAGATGAAAAATTTACAAAGGTAATCCTCCAAACTCTTTCTTAGTGAGTCACCTTTCCAAATCTCATGTTTGTGTTGGATGTGTTTGTGTGAGTGAGTCCTGTGCGCTTCCTGTTTTGTCTTGTGTTTGTGTATCTAAATCCATTGCTTATGTGAGTGCTGTGATACCTTACATTATTTGGTTGGTTTTTGTGTATGCACCTCTTGCTGGAGTTCATCTTGCGTGTTTCCTCTTTCTCCTTGTCTTAGTCTTCTCCGTTCTTGCTAACTGCTTGCTCAACAATTTGTAGGAATTGCTGTAATAAAATTAATATGTTGTAAAGTTGACTGCCTGTGGACCATTGACTAAACCTGTAAACAACAAACAGAGGCAGATATAGTTATATTCACCACATAGTATTAATGTTCATTGTTTGGATGTTAATTTAACCAAAATGGGTTTTTGGGGAGTTGTTAGGAATGTAAGCTTTCTCTTATTTTCAAGAATAAAAGGATTATAATTTGCCCCTTTCTTTGCTCACTCAGGATATTGAGGAGGAACGAACAGGTGATAAAGGGTAACTTTTGATCCAATGCACCTCTGGGACTTCATGTTTTCTTCTTCTAACCTCTACAGCTATTCTGAAGGAAAGTGGGCCCATTTTCCAAAGGAACTGTCTGTAAAAAAAATAATTGTAAATAATTGCTGTGGGCAGCAGGCAAAGGTACAATCTGATTTAAGTTAATTTCTGAATAATTAGTCAAAATTATAAATGGGGAATAAGTGTTTCCCATTAAAACTTGATGGTCTCCCAATGTACAAAATGGTATTTTAGTACAGTTGTGTAAGAGAAATTGAAGTAGTATAAGTAAAGTTAAGCAAATACACATGGTTTTAGAGTTGCTTGGATTTGTTTAAGCATTTTGTTTTGAGGTGTATGTGTGTGTATTTGTTTGTTTGAATACCTCAATAACAGAAGAACCTGATCTTGGCAAGGATAGGCACAACAGAATAATAAAGGAAATTCTAAATCAGGGAAGTCAAATTTGAGAATAACAAAAATCAGGATGGATAGGCATTACAAAACTAAGAATCCAGCATATATCAAAGGCTATGTCTACACTTGCTAAAATTAGTTTGAATTAGTTAGTTTGAACTAATTTTAATTAGTTCGAATTAGCTTAATTCGAACTAGAAAAAGTTAGCTCGAATTAGCGATCCCCATTCATTTCAATGGCCTGTTAGTTCAAACTAAGAAAGTAGTTCGAATTAACATGGCCACATTGGCTAATTCAAACTAGTTAGTTTGAATTAAAGCCTTACTTCTGAAGCGCTATTCGAACTTATTAGTTCGAATTAAGGAAGCCCTTAATTCGAACTACCTAAAGCCTAGTGTAGCCATGGCTTTAGTTAGTTCGAATTAAGCCTCCTTAATTCGAACTAACTTGCCAGTGTAGACATAGCAAAAGGGTAAAAAGAAAAAAAAAATCAACAATCTTAAAATGTGGAGAGGTAAATGGTACCCATTGTGTAACCATTCAGCAAATACCCACCTGTAAATTAACAAGATGGGAAGAGGAATGGGAACCAATTCCAGCCATGTAAACACACAGGCTAAGAAAAGAATACAAAGGGGGAATGAAAATATCAATGTACAGTATATAGGGTGGATCTAGAACCCCTATACTGTAAGTTTAAATGTTTTTTCTGGAACCATTACATGGTGGGTGAAAAATATTGGTGCAATAAATGAAAGTGCCACAAAAACATTTTGATACCTAAGTAACAAAAGTGTTAAAATTGATTTAAGTCACTGAGTCATTCCTTATAATAGTGCCAATTAAAGAGGACCAATATCTGATACCTTTTCGGGCTCCTGGGATGCTAGAACCAAAAGGTGTTTCCTGATTTAAATGTGATTTCTCCTTCCATAATGAAGCTATCTGAAAGCAAGTAGCAATAGCAGAAGAAAATGTAATGTAACTAGTTTGCAAAGTGTAACCTTAGTGGCAGTATGAATGCCAAGCTAGAAGAATCCAGACCTGAAATGACCACAGCCTGGAGCCAAAAACATTCCCCAGTGAACAAATGTGTGAAAATAAGTGCAATTGGGACTATTTAATAGCACTCAGCTCTACTGATCACTTGTTAGGAACAATTACTTTAACACTTGGGAACATCACCAAGTCCCTTATGACAGAATTGGTGGAAAGCATAAAAATTATTCTATGGGAAGAAGCCTGCAGTCAGGTCCAATGAACTCTAACCAATCATTTAGTAACCCTCATATGGGATGTCCACTAGGGCTTATAGACCTCTGAATTAAAAGATACCAATCTAGCAAAGCAATTAAAAAGTTATTGGCCCTTTGAATCTGCCTGGAGAACAACTCTCAGGGATTGTACATTGGCCCAGTCTACACTCACTCAAAGGAGTAGCTAGAGGGAATTGGACCTCTGCCATCCTTTTGTAGGCAAGTCTTTCGGATGAGTTCAAATGGGAATGGTCCCAAGAACTGGTGTGAAAGGGGAAAGTTGGAGCAAACAACATGGTTTTGGTTAGGCCTGAAGTATACTATACACATATGGAACTAATATAGGCAGGACAAAATAACAAATGGGAGGAATGGACACAAGAATTACCACCACCTCTGTGCATACACCAGTGCTCCCTCAACATTGAGGATTCCAGGGAAATAGAATTAGCTGGGAGCGACTGTCAATACTCAGTGGCCAGAGAATAAATGATGGGAGACGTTTGAAGTGGGTGGGGGTTGAACTGCGGAACTTTTCTCTGAAACTAAAGAACTCTGCCTATCAGATCTATATACAAGCCATTCAGCAACTTACTATGACAGGACACCCAACCATTCCAATGAACTGAACCAACGCTGTACCAGAATCTTGATGAAGCTGTTAAAACAACTCCAGATCTAGTTGCACAAAACACAAATTCTGAAAGCCCAAGTCCTCCAGAAAACAAATATATTTCAACTGGCAGCTGAATTGACTTCTGATTGCACTTATCAGAAGTAACCTGTGCCCTTCAGTCAGACATAAGAGACTTTCATTCCTTCCTCAGTTTTATTACTCATGCTGTGGGAGTGCAAATTATATTAGATGTTCTATTAATTGTGTTTATGGCATGCTTAAACCTGTGCACTGCCCTAGCCTCTCCCTGAAAGTCATACCTATGATTTCAGTGGTATCATCCAGCTAGCAAACCTGCCTTCCTTATTTCCCCATAGCATGATAAGTGTCCCACTGTGCAGTGTGCGAAAAGAAAGGGTGCCTGGGCCCTTCTTTGAAAAGAAGTAGGGGACTGTAGGAAAGTAAATGTTAGAGTTGGTCATTAGGCCTCTGCTTGAGCCCCAGGCCTCTGTCAGAACCACACATTGGGTGTGTCCTAAGGCTTAAGTCAACTTTTTAAAGTCGACTTAAGCCAGTGTAGACCTGGGGTAGCCCTAAGTCGACTTAGGGCTACTCCAGGACTCTACCCCTGACCTCCCGGGGGGGGGGGGGGGGGGAGGAGGGCAGCACAGTGGGAGCCTGGCATGCCCCACCACACCCTGCCTCTATGCCTTGCCAGGGTCCCTGTCCCCCTTTGCCCCATTGTACTATGTACAATGGGGCAAAGGCTGAGCCCCCTGGCACTTGGCAAGGGGTGCCCCCTCTGCCCCCATGACCTGCCATAGGTCCCCCTAGCCCCTAGAAGTTGACCTAGGCATCCAGTGTGGATGCTTTAGGTCGACTTTGTAAGTTCCCCCCAAAGTCGACTTAAAATTTAGGTGTAAACTCACTAAGTCAACTTAACTAAGTCGACTTAAAGTCCACTTAGTTAAGTCGACTTAGCTAAAGTCGATCTAAATTTTCAAGTGTAGACATTGGTAATGGAGTCAGGAGCAGGCAGGCCTTGCATCCCTGTAACTGGAATTCTAATTAAAATGTATTATCTTTTCTTCCCTCTTCTCTCTTCTCACAGTTAAAGCAAAAGATGTAACTAAAAAAATGGCTATCTTCCCTCTCCTGCATAAGATCCTCGGAGAGAATGTGTTTACCATCATTTTCCCCCTTCTCCTCCCATACTAAATGCTTGGTCCGTAATTTTTAGGCACTGCTTTACGAAAAATATGTTGTAAAGTTAAACGCCTGAGCACCATTGACTAAATCTGTAAACAACAGAGGTGGGTATATTCCTCACATTATTTTCCTGCAATATTAATATTCATTGCTTGTTAATGTAACCAAAAAAAGGTTTTTGGAGAGTTGTCATGAATGTAAGCTTTTACTTATTTTCAAATGTAAAAAGATTGTAATACATCCCCACCCTTCCCACCCCACGCCCGCTCACTCAGGGTAACAAGGAGGAAGGAGAAGGCAGTAAAGGGTAACGTTTGACAAATCAGCCTCTGGGACTTCCTGTTTTCTTCTTCTAACAGTATAAAGTCTCTGTGTCCTGCCCTCTTGCTTCTAATCATGAGTGCTTCCCAGCACATCCAGTTGAGACAGACACCATCTCTGAGGTCTTTTGCTCATTTCACGGGTCAGTGAGCCTGTCCCAGAGTTTGCAGTGATGCTTGGAAGTTTTTTTTTCAAAGCACAGTGAGGTTTATTAGTCAACTGGCATGCACAATCTGAAAATCCTGAGCTTAGTACAGGGAGCAAAGCTTCAGATGTTCAGTTTTCTGTGGAGAAAACGTTTCCTCTCCCGTCTCTTTGTCTCACTTGTGGCGAGGTGCAGAGGCTTAGTTGCATAGGAAAAAGATTTGGGGCACAAGCTCCAAAAACCCCATCCAACTTCTGAAATCCCTGGCACTCTTTTCCCCATCTTTTCCAGCTTCTGAGACCCACAACCTCCCACCCCACCCCTCACCAGCTGCTCTGCAAGCCCATGACTGGCCCCACTCCCCAGCTTTCCCAGCACATGAAGGCAAGGTTGAGAGGGCTGCCATGTGCCCCCTGCAGCCAATGCTAAGCTCCCGATTCCAGTGCACCCCCCAATGCACCCTATACTGGGCATCTGACACCCCCTACTGCATCCCCCCAGGAACAGATGCCACAGCAACCCCCAACCACAAAGGCTCCCACTGTATTTCCAAGTTACTTAGATATACCCAAATACTCTGATATACCTACACTCCAAACATCTTCCCCTTAAGCCCCTGATAAAACGCAGCCATCCAGATCTAAGTACACTCCTGCTGGCATGGACCACATCCTCAACCCCCATGGATACTTTAGAAGCATACCCCAGAGAAGCCAGCTTGAATCAGGTCTATCCTCCACTCCTGCGCCACACCCGAGTGACCTCTACTTCCCTCTAGTTACCATAGGGTCCACCCTAGATGAAACACCTTATTCCCTGTTCCCAGGTACCACAGCCGACCACTCCTCATTTACTCCCTCCCCCCACAGACCCCTATGTGTGACATAGGGAGGTACACCTCAGCCCTACATGTACTCCAACCCCCAGGATTCCTCTATCAGCTCTATTTTCCAATTCCCAATACTTCTCTCCCAACATTATTAAATACAAATGCCAGCCCTTCCCTACAGAGTCCCATACAGTTCTTTGTGAAGCCCTCTCCTCATCTTCCCACAGAGACTGCCATATTAAACCCTCCCATTCCTCCCCTGTTCGCCTCTTATGATGTTCACCTCCTTCAGGTACCTTATACTTCTGGGAAGGCCAGCCCTACATTGATGCCCCCATCTATCTGTACATCCCTCCTCCAAAATATCATCATTCATTGCTCAGCCCAACTTTTCCATATTTGGAAACAGTGACCCAGGATTGCGCATTTTAGTTTTTACTGACATGAAGAGCCAAAGTTGATTTTATTTTATTTTTAAACCGACATGGTAAACTTTTTACTGACATCACTAAAAATAAATGCAACAACACATTTTTAACGCTAAGTATATTTTCAAAGTTGCAGCAAACTGAAGATTCTCTCATTAATGGGTAAGTCTCTTTAAAGTGGTTTGCCCTCCTCCTCCACACCATTCAAAGTAACTAACTTGGGAAGAGGGAAAATAAGTCATTAAGAGGGTTTTTTTGCCCTTCAGCCTACTAATTATTTTTTTCCTTGTAGTCAAATCCTAGTATAGTTCATCAGGGTCCAGCTTAGCAGTGCTCTCTGCTCCTTGCTGACTTTTTTTTTTTTTAAAAGGTCAGGCTGTTTTGAAGTCGTTTGGAAAGTCTTAGGCCTGGGTAGGTGGACATTTTAAAATGACTTGCAAAGGTAAAATGTTAAGTGTTACCTTTTTTGCAAGTCTAATTTGGTAGCTAACACTTAATACTTTACTTTTGCAAGTCATTTAAAAACAGCCTGCTCCCAGTTCCCAGCATCTGAGCAGAGCAGCAGCTAATACAGGCAAGGCGGCTTGATGCACTGGGGAAAATAGTTGGGTCATGGGCTGAGTGCTAGCAGCGCACATGGGGAGGTGTTTCCCCAAAACTTGGCTCTTATCCACTCCTCCTATCAGCCCTCTTAGGCAGAGACCTGTATCTCCGTCCCTCCTAGGTGGGGCTTTGCCAGGTTTCAGAACTCCCAGCTTACATCGTGATATCTCATAGCAATTCAGATTGCCTAAATGCTGTGTCTTCACTTTGCTTTCCAGGCCATGTCTGTGCTTTGCTTTTTCTCCAGAGGCTACAGACAACATAACTGCCAAAGTTAAATGTTACCATAAGTTTGTTGCTGCTCCAGGTGAAATAATTACAGAGAAGATATATTGAAAACAATAAAAGGGCCAATTTATGTAACTACCAACCTGGACTCTGGTATATGTCACTCCTTCAAAACTCACAGCTGGGTTTTCTCTGTGGTTATAAATTCATGGTTGTCTCCATTGCAGAACAAAGAAGGATCTTTTTTTTTTTTTTTTTTTTTTTTTATATGCAGCACAGGTCATTGATCTTGGCCTTATGTAGCAGGTGATCAGCAGATAATGGCCCACTGCTTAGGGAGTAGCTTCTAATGGCTGGTTCTTTGATAACTGGAGGTGGGGAGGTTGCACTTTCCTCCCACTAGAAATCCCCCAGAAAAAAACACTTTCCACTTGTTCCAAAGGGCCATTCTTGTCTGGCTCAGTACAGTCTCACGTCAGTCACATTCTCCTCTTTTGAGAGGTTATGTACAGTTCTGGCTTCCCATCACATATAAACATTTTTTTACCCCAAAATTACTTAACCTTAATTCCATCAAGTCTGTCAAGGATATTATGGCAGGAAGTTGCTAGATTTTGAAGGCTCCCTCTTGCAGCCTGCCATGGAATTCACCTGTTTGGCTTGCCAGAGGTGCCCATAGGAACATTTCAATTGCAGTTTCACCTCCTCCCATAGTTCTGATCTGTCACAAATAGGGTGCCTGTGGCCTATTCCCAAACCTTTAGGTATAAAAATGGGGTGGGGTCCTCACTCCCCCTCCCTCTCATCTTCCAAGGGGCACAGAAGGCCATGAACCTGCATTCCTCCATGTTTTGGCCCTTGCACCCAAGTTGAGGTACGAAGTCCATCTGGGGAGAGCCAGATAGGCTTGTCCCCCACCCCACAAAGCTTGTCCTAAACCTGCCACATCTCTGAGTCTCTGGCGTCTCAGGTCTGGTGGGACCCAGTCCTCCCTTGGACACAGCACTGGGTTTCAGGGAAGCTATGCCTCAGCCAGGTTGATTCACATCTCCTGTCCTATGTGGGCAGACATAGGGACCATTTCCCTGCCCCTCTGGATTCAGGCATCAGCTGAGAGCTGAGATGGTGTCTGTACTCCTCAATGTGTCAATCTTCACGCAAGCAGCAGGGACTTCTGGAACTGCTATAATCCCCAATATCCTCTCCAGCCTACCTCTGGCAGACTACCTTCCACCTATCTCTGGGCAGGATCTCTTCCCTTCTGTTTGCCATATCCAGTGCCTGTTGGAGTTAGTTTCCCTGCTGTTCCACTAGGTGCTTTCACAGATCTCCCTCATGCATTTACTGTTCATCTCAAGAACTCACTCCCTTTTATTGTCCTCTACTTTCTGAAGTGACTCTTCCCGATTTCCACCTCCAGTTTCCACTCTTCCAGTGCAGGTTATGAGTGCCTGGGCTGTGAGGACACCTTGTTGGAATCTTGACTGCTCCAGACCCTTTTAAGACCCCTCCTGGGTCTGTAACCTTCTTCTGGGTCCGATCATCCTTCTCCTGCCATGCAATCAGTTGCGCTTGATTTGACCTCCACACACTTAACCCTCTCTCCCTGAACAGTTCTGTGAGTCTTTCCCCAGGCAGCTGTGGCTTTACGCCATTCTCTTGTGGCTGACTTCGACAGACCTTGTTTTTACTGCATCAAGTCATTGATGCTGTAAAAGCCTTCAGTTGCTGTCTGCTCACCAAAAACCAAAGGGATATAGCAATGCCCTGTCTTTGGGACTGTCACATAGAAGATCCCCTTCACTGCCCCACACCCCCAACTCTTCCTTCAGGAGAAGCCACACAGCCTGGACAGAGAGTCCACCTTAGAGAGATGCCTGCTCAGATGCTTTTTGCCTTCTTCAGGTGTCTAGCAGTCTTTACAGTGAAACCTAGATGCTTTTTTTTAAAAAGTGGAGAGGTTTTTAGTCACCTGGACACAGCACGGGGTTAGCAGAAAGAAGCAAACATGGAGATATAGTCCAATCTGCTCAAGAAATAATGTGACCCTAGAAGCCATCTTGATTTCCTCTGTCCTTTGTTTCAATCCCTGGCGACTGTCTTAGTGAATCCAGCTCTTATGCCAGCCTCCTATCATATCCCCGACTAGTGTGGACCTAGTCCAGATCCCAGCTGAGTTCACATGTTCCACCTGCTGGAGTTTCCCATGGACATTTGTTCAGTCCTTATAGCACCCATGGTCTTTCCAGATATCCCTCATATGTGGCAGTTCCTGCCAGATCTTAACAACCTATTCATTCCATACAGACATCTCCCAGCCCCTTTTCTGCCCCAAGAGCAGTGTTTAACTCTTTTGCATCTTCTGCCGAGCAATGTCTAGTCAACTAAGTCGCTGCCCAATAAGTCCTTCATAGAAACATGACAAAAAATTCTCATTTGTCTCAAACTCTCTTGGATAAGTCTGTCTCTTGGCCTTCTGCAAAACAGCATTGGACTTTAATGATAGTAAGGATGACCACTCCGGCTCATCTCATCAAACATCTTCTCTTTTCCCCCACAAGAACAGTTATTAGCACCTTTCTTATAATTTCCAAGATGGTTGAATGAGGGAAAAAGACCAAGGGGTGGTTAGGCAAATGAAAGCTGTGCACTTCAGAGGCAGTTTTTAATTCCTTTCAGTGCCTTTAATAAAATGAACCAGGTGTTGTTAGCAGTGCTTTTTGCTAGGGATTGAACCCAACCATGGTTTAAAAATGTTCAATCCTGGACAGAGACAGGGTAAAGTTACCGCTATTGGTTCTTTGAACAAATATATAACAGCAGTGGGGACAAGATGTCATAATCTCTGGCAAAGACTGGCAACCAGAGAAGGTAGTGAAGGTCCCTATCAGGGCAGTAACGGGGCAGCTAACCTTCAGTGATGTCTTTGCTACCAACTATCAGTAACCACACTAGCCTGATGAAAGCTGACATGCCTCTGCCCTCCTGTGCTACAATCACACCTTAGTCTAGTAGATATATACACCCCAAGAGGTGTGTGCAGAGCCCAGGTGTCTAAAAAGACTGGTGCTGTTTGTCCCCCACCCATACCCGACCTGGTGTGTCACTGCTTTTAATTATCTGTTATCAGGAAATCATCCCAACCTAACTGTTTACTGGATTTGCCCTCCCACGCCTCCCACTCCATATCTGGCTGGCTGCATATAACACACTGCATGAGGGAAAGATGGAGCAGGACGAGGTGCAGCTCAGCAGAGGCTGGGATCCATCAATCGCACAGCAAAAATCCAAAAAGTTGGGTGAGTTATGAGAGATTCCATCAGCCAGGAAAGAGGAGAAGACAGTGTCACATGGGGCTGCAATCGCAGGGCTTATTTCTGGGTGGCAGCATGATCTCCTGGTTAAAACTGTGAGGGGCTGTGAGTCAGGACTCCTGGATTCACTCTCTTCTCTGGGAGGGAATGGGAAACAGTAGGTCAGAATAGAGCCCTGCACAGATACAAAAATGTGGATCCGCAACCAATCCATACCCAAGACATGTAAGCCCATATCCAATCCACAATCCTCATCTCCATGTTTTGTGGGTATCTGCAACCGCCCGCCCCTGACTTGCAGTAGCTTCGCTCCGCTCGGCTTGGCTCCTCGTCATTACACTGTGCTTCTGTTTTGTGTTCCTGTCTGTGTGTGTTCTGTAATGTAATAACTTAAAAGCAGGGCCTTAGTAAATGTGCACACACTGTTTTTATTTTAAACAACATTAATAGAGAGTCCTAAGGATCCTGGTGCAACCTCTGTATTTTCTTCTGGGGCAGCTGCCTGTCAGTTCCTGGATCATTAGAGAGCAGTAGCTGCCTCACACAGAGCCGTAGGAAGGGGGTAGGGAGGGCAGCATTAGCCAGCAGCTCCCAATACTGTTTGTTCAGAGCCCTGCTGGCCCTGCTCATCTGGTTATTCCACCTACTAGAGCAAAGATCAGGTCATTCAACTGTTCAGCATGGGCAAGGTAATTCATTCAGATGAGCGATCAGATTGGGAGGCTGGCAGCCAGAGAAGGGAGGAAGCAGCAGCCCATCATCAGCTGATGTGCGTGGGCTCTGGTGAGCTAGGTTCAGGGAGCCTGAGAAACAGCTAAGAGGGGAGACAGTTGCCAACAGCTCCCAGTGTTTTTCAGAGCCTTCGCTGGCTCTGATCTGAGCAACTGTTATTCTGCCTGGGCTGGGATGGGCTGGGAAGTCTGGGCTGCTGCAGTTTCTCAGCTGATCAGTGGAGGTGAGGACTGGCCATTGAAACTGAACACCAGCTCTAATGGGCTGGGCTCTGGCTCTCACAGTCTGGAGTCAGAGACTGAAGGACAGCTGGGGGCGGGACCCAGGACCCAGATGAGCCAGTAAAAGCCCAATGCTATTCAGAGCCCCGGCTAGCCCAGATCTGAGCAACTCTTATTCCACCAGGGCTGGCCATGGGAAATGGGGGCTGCTGAGATCACTCAGCTGTTTGGTGCTGCGGGCAGTAGCTGGCAGTGGGGGACGTGGGAGGGGGATCAATTGTTACTGCGCCTGGACTGGCCCCTGGATTCAGTGAGGGTTGCAGCTGTAACCAATCAGATGTTCTGGGCGGAGCAATGGTGCTCTCTGCAGTACAGCCATGACCAGATAAAAATAGTATCCATACCTGAGCCGCAATCCGCAGCAACGGGTCTGCGGCTATCAGATGCAGATATCCGTGGATAAGAAGCGGATATCCACGGATTTGCAGGGCTCTAGGTCAGAATATCAGTCAGGATCTCCAGTCACAAGGCAGGGTTGAAGCAGGAGTGTGTTATGGGTAGGGTTGAGCATCACCAAATGTGCCTGTGTCTCTTTGTTACTGGCCTCGATTTTGTTCTACCTGAACATTGTAAGTGCGATCGAGCCATGATTACTTGTCTTTGTGCAACTATTAATATTCACTTTGTCGAGTGGTTCCTTTCTGTCAG
>VOCT01090463.1:0-11532 GCA_007922175.1 Pelusios castaneus | reverse complement strand
GTGTAAAAGTGTAAGGGAGTTCTGTGTGGGTGTGTAAAAGTGTAAGGGAGTTCCGTGTGCACTCGGGAATCCCGTCCGTGGTGCTGACACAGCCCACCCGCCCGCGTTAACTCCGGTTGGTTTCGTGTTTTCACTCACCTGCCTTCGGGGCTGGCTGGGCCCTTCCAGGCTATTTCAGGCAGCGGCTCAGCCCCTGATCCTCCCGCGTTACTGACCCAGCCCTTGCCGGAGCGCTCCAGCGAGGGAGGTCGCTCGGTTGGGAATTTCCTTTCCCCCAGCGAGCCTGCCCCGCCGCAGCGCGGACTCTCCCGCCACCGCCCGTCCTGCGAGGGCCTCGGAGCGTTTACACCGCACAGCTGAAAACAACCGAAGCCTGGAAACTGGTCCAGCGCCGGGCTCCGCCCCCGCTAACACCCGCTCTCGCCGCCCAGCCGGGGCCCTCCTAGGTCCTGCCACCACCCGGCTGCAGCTCGCCTGAATCCGCTGGCCGAGATCAGCGGAACTCCCCGCCGCGGGAGGTGCTAGTCCACACGCGTAAGGAGCAGAGACGCCTCCTCCGTGCCTGGCTGAGCGGTGGGGCCCTGCCCCGGCCTCCGGTACGAACACACCAGCCCCTCTTTGCTCTACACCCCACCGGGGCACCCTCGTCCTCCCTCTTGGGCTGGACGCTGTCTGGAGATCTGTCCGCGCTCCAAAGCCTGTTCAGAGCCCAGGGTGTCCCCGGGTCTCACAGCCCCGTCGGAGGAGCTGGGTGGGGCGGGAAGCTGCAGCCTGGAGGGGCGACACTCGTCCAAGTTAGGGGGATTCCTGTGCCCCAGAGCCACTGGCTGCTCCGTCCTGCCCAGCAGCCCCGCACTGCAGGGATGGGCCAGCGGGAGCTGGCCGGGAATGCGGCCCCAGTTGCCAGCGGCGGGGGCTTCTTGGAGCCGGAGGGACACCAGGAGAAGCGGGGACTCGGCGGGCTGAGAGCTCCGGACCAGGGAGCAGCCAAAGGCCGGCCCCGAGGATCCTGCACCGCATGGCCCGTGGGAACCAGCCGGCGCCCAAGGGAAGAGTCCATTGCTCGGGGCTGGGGCGGGGGAGAAGCGGGGCACTCTGCGGGCTGGGCCGTACTGCGGCTGGGGCGATCTCCAGGGCGGCACAAGGTGCCAGACGGGATCTCAAGGGCCGGGCCGGGCCCTGGACTTCGAACCGGTCACTGATCCCAGGCGCGTTTACACTGATGATGGTGCCGGAGCCATTCCTGCGCCGCCCCGCATGACGAGGGCTGGGAGTCTGGGCCCCACAGCCAGCCCCCCCTGCCGTCAGCAGCCCCGTCCATCCAGTCACACCTGCCCGGAGAGCTGCCTGGCTCCGGCCCCACGGCAAAGAGGAGTCACTGCCCAGCTCAGGTGTGTCAGGCCCGGTGCCATGTGCTCTGGGCCGTGCGCGGCGCTGCAGCCGGGCAGGGAAGGGGAGGAAGGGAGGAGCCTCCTACAGGGGAACCAGCCCCCCCGGGTGGGAAGCAATTCAGGGGGAGGGGAGGCTGGCCGGACCTGCGGACTTGTCTCAGCGGAACCAGGACGGGAAAGGCGGGGCGCTGGGTGCCGGACTCGCCTGCCCACGGCCCCATGCACACCACAGAGCCCCTCCAGTGTTTGCAATGGACGCGACTGCGGAAAGTGCCGGGGGGGGTCCCCAAAACCCCCCCACAGCCCTCGCTGAGTAACAGCCCGGCCCGGTGCGGGCGGCCACCGGCCAGGATTACCCCCGCCCCGGGAGAGGGGCCCCGCTTCGCTCACTTCTTCCCTGGAGGTGACAAACATCCTCGTGTCCTGAGCCTGGACCCCCGGGCCAGCTCCAGCCCTGGGGCAATTGCCCGCGGAGTCCAATGGAGGTGCCCCTGAATGGGACCCGCCTTCAGTATTTCCCCAGGGCCACAGATCCGCCCCGCACTTCACCCAGCGAACCAGGGCCCACTGGGAAGCCGCAGGGCCCTACTGCACAAGGGGTGCGCAGGGGGCGATTTCCACGCGGCTGCTGGGCAGCGTATGGGCTTTGAGCCTGCAGGTCTGCGGGGCCGAGTGCAGGGGATGCCCGCGGAGGCTCGGGGCACGCCGCTCTGTGCACACCCCGGGGGCTGGGCGAGATTCAGGAGCATTGTGAGAAAACTGCCGTTGCTGGTGAATTTCTGCCTGGGTCGGAATTTTCCAGCTGGCTCAGAGACACCGGAGCCGGCCCAGACTCATTCCCTTCTGCAGAGACTACCATCAGCGGCCCGTGGCTAATGGAAACCCAGCCGCGCCCCCACCACCCCAGCGCCCCCTCCACGCCCAAAGCACAACCCCCCTGCGGGCGCACACCTTCCCCAGGGCGCACGCCGCCCTAAGCAAAACGCAGCCCAGCCTCCCTGTCTCCACACCCCGCCCTCTCCGTCCAACCGGGCTGCGAGACGGCTCAACCCACCCACCTTCCGCTGGGACTTAGCGAATGGAAGCGGCCCCATTTGGCAGCGACAAAGGAGGACAGCGCGCCCCGGCCGACCCAGGGGGAGCCGTGTGGGGCTGTAGCCAAAATTCCCCGCTGACAAGCCCCAGCACGCACGCTGCAGCTGTGCCGGCTGCCCCCACCCGTCTCTCAGCTCATCCCCTTCTGTTTGACAGGACGCAAATTCCTTCCTCGGCCCACCCAGGCCCAGCCAGCTCTTCTCTGGTAGCTGCACTGGTCCCTGGCCATCGGCCCCGCATCCCTGATCAACGGCCAGAGGATCGGCCCGCTTCCTCCTAGTCCTAGGGGGCTGGCGGGGAAGGGGAGCCGGCTGGGGGCAAGTCAGGTGGAACCGAGCCAGCCTGGCGCTGCTGGTTAGCCGTGCAGATGAGAGAGGCTCCCGCGGGATGTCAGATCGCTGGACGGCAGGCGGCCCGGGAGCGGGGAGCTGGGCAGGCCAAGGGAAAGGGAGAGAGAAACGCCGGCTCTCTGCCTGAACATTTTGGAGGTCACAATCTTCTCTTTTCTCAAATGCACCAAACATTTGCCTTGACTTCTCCTAGCCAGCCGGAGAGGCTGCCGGGGTCTGTCTGGACTGGGCCCCATTTCCAGCTGGGTCGCCCCCTGGGTGTTTCTTTCGGGAGAAATCCGGCCGTGCAATGCCGGGGCTGATGAGAAACCAGCCGCAGGCTCCAGATGTTTGGAAATTTCATGCCCAACCGCGCCAAGCCCAAGTTAGTCCGTGTCCAGCGCTGCCTGGGAAGGGAAACTCCCCACGGAGCCATTTCGGAGTCTCTCGGGCCGGCTACTGCCTTTTACCAGCCACTGAGGGGGGCTTCAGCATCGCTCGCTGGCTAGGGGGCGAGTCTGCTGATGGCCCGGGAGTTCCTGCTTGGCTCAGCTGACCTCCCGGGCCAGTCTCTCCAACCAGGTCACCGACAGGCGTGGGCACATCGAGCGGACACGCACACACCGCTCCAGGAGGCAGAGCGGTTTCCTAGCGGCCTCGGCCCGGGGCAGAGAGTCAGGCCCTCCAGGGGTCTAACCCGACGCGGATGGGCCCAGGCCCACCCACTCTGTGCTCTCGGCGGGATTTTGAAAAGTGGCCACTGATTCCGGCTGCCTTGAGTTTGGCGCATCCAACCGCAGGCCCCCAAGGGCTGAGCACCGGCCTCTCCCATCGACTCCCACTGGAGGGATGAGTGCCTGGCCCCTGGCGTCTCTAGCCGGCGCGCCCAGCACCAGAGCCCGGTTTCTCTCCTGTGCCTCAGTTTCCCTCGCTGACTCAGGCGGGAGGACAGAGGGGTTGGTGCACGTTAAGGCCCCGAAGAAAAGCCCTGACAGATTATTGCCGACGATGCTACATCCGAGCGCTTCTCCTGGGGCCCAGCCCTGGCTAGCATCCGAGCTACACACCCGCCGTCGGGGAAGGCTGCCACAGGGCACAGCAAGTCGGCAGTTGTGCAATTCACCTCCTCCCAACCGATCCGGCCTCCCTTTGTCGGTTCCCCTCTTTAAAAGGCTCCTACGGTTTCTTCCTCCCACTACCTGCATTTATTTTAAACAGCCTTCCTCTATTTATCACTCCCCTCCAGCCAGCCAGCTGGGTTTTCTGTCGGCTGTGAAAGGTCTTTGCCAGAGTCCCTTTTAAACGTTCCTATTAAATTAATATTAATGACGCTAATCACCACCACTGATGTGTGGCTTTTATTGCCGGGTTGAGGAGCGCCAGGAGCCCTTTGGGGAATTAAAGCCGGTCAAATTAGTCACAGCTCCGCAGAAGCACGCCCACAGCACCGAGCACCGCGAGTGCAGCACCGAGCACCGCGAGTGCAGCACCGAGCACTTCGGCACACGTGCTTCCCACGGGCAGTAACATAGACATCCCGCCTAAAGCTGCACTCCAGGATGGGTTCATACCGTCCCCCACCGGTCCTGCCTTCCCCAGGCCAACGGGTGAACCGTCCAGGTGTTCGGGGGGTGGGAGAACAAGGGAGGCTCAAGGGGGGTTGGGGTGTGAGACCTAACGGGGGGAATCACCAAAACACATGATTCAGCCCAACTCTATAAACACGCCTTGGTCCATCCACGGGATACGAGCCAGTAACTGATTCTCCTCCGTCTGAGTCCCCACCTTCAAAGCGTCTGACGAAGCGGGATTTTCTCCCACGAAAGCTCATGCATAAATAAATCTGCTAGGCTTTGAAAGGGCCACCGGACTCCTGGGTTCTTTCCTCCTTCCCTTCCATCCACCCACTTACACCCGAAGGACAAACAGCCCCCACTCCACCGCGGAGACATTAAGCAATGCCCACAGACGGGGGGCCCGACGTTATTGCTGGGTCTCCCGAAGGCAGCAGCCCCGCTGGATCAGGTGCGGGCCCCGCCGGAAGAAAGCCCTTTCCAGGGTCAGGGGTGGCAGAGCCGGGGGGTTGTGAGGGGAGGAATATAGAGGGACGCCTCTCTTCGCGGGCAGGACTCCCAGCACAGGCTTGGCTTTTCCCTGTCCCGTCCAAGCTGACCTTTCTGCTGAGCAAGGACACGGCCTGATCCTGCGAGGCTGAGACCGGTGGGGCTGAGGAAGGGCTTTTCTGGGTCACCATCCCCTTCCCAGTCAAGAGATACAATTCCTCCCTGTTCAGCTTCCCTCGCCGAAAGGGCAGGTTGCAAAAGGGGGAGATTGGACTGGCAAGGCCTCGGATGGCTGAGGACTCCAGACAATCGCTGGGGGGCAGGAAGGCCCGAGATTGGGATCTTACATTTTCGCCCTGCCACAAATACCAGCATCAAACACCGGGGGATCCTGCCCCCCGACGCCACCGGGAGCTCCGCCGATCCAAGTCATGGCTGCCAACCCCAAAGGTGGCCCGGCAAGAGCCAGGGAAAGCGCTCAAAAGCTCCCGCAACACACCCCGGCCTGCTGAGCTCAGCCCCGAGCCCAGGGGAGCGCTCGGGAAGTGGCTGGCTGCGCTGAGTGCGCTCCTGCCCACAAGGGAGCCCCTGGCGGTGCCAAGGCCAGCGATGTGAGCCGTTCAGACCCGCGTGAAAACCATTCCCACCAGGCACCAAAACCGGGGAAGAACCGACTTCATCTACAGCCAAGGCGGAGCACGCACTCCCAGGTGTGAGTGAGGAAACGGGGCAGGTTTTCTGGCCTTCGCCTTAAGTCCAGCTAGGGGCAACTTTCTGCCCCAAACCGAATCAACAGCTTCTGTTCTCCAGTCCTGCTCTGGGGGCGACAGTCCTGCCTCTTTCCTGGCCTCAAATCCCCCCCGATGCCAAAGGTCCATGTGCCCCCACTTCTGGCCAGCCTGTCTGAGCATCTCTCCCCACGCCGCCCTTCCTTGGGGAGGTTCAGCTCCTGGGGGGCCGTGCGGGCTCCTCTCCTCGCTGCTGCTCTGGCTGGACTCCCTGTCACACAAGAGGAGCTGCTGGGAAAGGGGCCTGCCCCCCAGCGACCCCTGGATCCAGCGCCCGAGCGGTTCCTGTCCCCCCCCCCCATTGCGTCTGTGTGACCCACACTTCTGCAGGGCCGAGGGGGCTGCACAGGTCCCGTCTGAACCAGCGGGAAATTGGCACACGAGCGGGGCTCTGGCGGGGGGGGTGGAGCCTCTGTGCCCCCCAGGTGCTGATCCGCAGCCGGTGCTGGGCATGGCCAGAGACCAGTAGGCAATCCTGCCCCGTCTGCGTGCCAAGCAGCTGTCCCGGGCCAGGGAGCCGCCCTGATTAGCTCTCGCCGGCCGAGGTCAGGGCCATGCTTTCAGGAAACGAAACTTCTGCAAAGATCGAGGGGCCAAAAGGCGGCTGGGGCCAGGTGACAAATGGAGGGACATCCCTGCCACTCACAGCCTCGGCCCTAGCAAACCGGGGTCTGCCACCCGCTCCTCCTTTCCAAAGTGGGCTGTGGCCCCCAGCAGGGCCCTGCCCGTGCTCCCCCCACAACACAGGAGATCTGGCTCCAGAGCCGGCCCGCCCAGCGCCTGATTCACGGCCAGAACTGATTTCAGAAAAGCAAACCACAGGAAGGTGGAATAAAACTAGCTCCCCCCAGGGCGGGGGGCTCCTGCCTCAATGTCACCGGGGCCCGAGCCAGCGCCCCACAGGCAGATTTCCGGGGGTCTCATCAGGCCCTGAGGGATGGGGGGGGTCTGAAGGATGAGCCCAAATGATTTGCATCGGGCCCGGCTGGAACCCGGCACGTGCAGCCTGTGACAACGCGTGTCTCGAGAACTTCTCCCTCGATCCAGTTTACACAGAACACGGGCCACATCCAGACCGGGGCCCACAAAGCTATTTCTGGGTGTCCGCCCCTTGCGGGAAACAGGGACCTGCTGGGGAAATCTTGCTCCTGTGGGGTCCGCAAATGGATGAGGACTGGAGGGGGACTTGAGGTTGTTTTGGACAGCAGGTAAGCGATCTCTTTGGCAGCAGTGTAAACACGCAGCCCTCCTGTCTCCAAGGCCAAGTGGGGTGGCTGCGGCCAGAGGAAGGCGGGGCGGGCAGATGAAGTCACCTTGGCTAGGAAGGCGGCTGGGGGTGGCTGACGGGAGGGTGCCCTGCGGATCTAGGGGTGCAACCCCCCCCTCAAATCCACCGGGCTCCGTTTCCACGGCTGGGCTCTAACACGCCACAGGGGCAGTGCCTCCAGCTCCGTCCCCATTGCACTGCCTCTAACCGGGAACCAGAGCTACCCGCACGGGAAAAGTGTTTGCAGCCGAGAGCTGGAGCAGGAGAGGGATCCAGCGAGCAGCCGGCGGAGCCTCTGACCCTCTCCCCACTTCTCCCCGGGGGCGCTCTGCAGCAAAGGCACAAAGGGACGCCAGGAGGGGAGGGGGGCTCCCCAGAAAACAGCCCCCGGGCGGGTGTGCGCTGCCCCGAGGGGGCGATCGGGAGAGAGGCAGCAGAGTTCCCGCCGGGGAAGCCAGCCTGCCGTCGGGGAAGCCGGGGGGCACCCACCCCCCAAAGGGCAGTATGCACCAGGCTGCGAGCATGCGGGGCGCCCCGGGCTCACCTTCCTCCGGCTGCCCGCGGGGCAGGAGGCCGGCCTGGGGCCGCTGCTGGGCTGGAGCTGCACGGATCCGTCTGCACCACCTGCACCGGGCCGCCCTCTGCCCGCTCCGGGCTGCACGGGCCGCCCCCTCCCCGGGGGCGCGCCCCGCTCCCGCCCGCTTCCTCCCCCCGGCCGGATCGGGTTCCCGGGCGGCAGCAACTGGTCGCGTCCGTCAAGGCTCCGCTCCCCCCGCCGGGCCGGGACTTTGCCTCGCGCTCCCCGGGCTGGGAGCGGCTCCGCCAGCCAAGCGCTGGGCTGGCTCCCGCTCGGTCCTAGCGCTTCCCCGCCCCAGGGCCCTGGAGCCCCACAGCTCAGCCAGCCTTTCCCCCTGGCGGGGGGCCACGGCTGGCAGGCAGGGGAAGGGGGAACTGCCCCCCCTAGAAAGCCCCTTGGAGGGGCCACTGGGGGAGGGCTCACGCTGGCTCCCTGCGCTCTGCAGCCACTCTCTGGCCTGGCTGGCCCACGGGGACAGATGTTGGGGTGGGCTACAGCATCCAGAACCCCCCTGCGGCTGCCCTCGGTAACCCCTGGACTCTGGCCCCCAAGCGGGATGGGTCTCTCACCCCCTGCCTCCAAGGTGGGGACGGATGACCTGCCCCTTTAGCCCCACAGAAGGAGCCTATCTGAACGCCGGGATTTGGGGAGCAGGGGGACAGAACCCCAGCATCTGTCCCTCCCCTTCCAGCCCAGCTTCTCCTTCAGCAAGATCCTGCTGTGACACCATACACCCATCCCCATGATATCACAGTCTGTTGCTGTGGAAATGACCGTGATGTCACAAATTCAGCATCATGATGATGTCCGCTGGGAGGCTGGGGGGCCGGCTGGATTGGGAAGAAGCAACCACTGCTTCAAACAGAGAGGCAAGTAAACAGTCTGTATTTTCCCAGGGCATCAGGCCCTTTGAATTTCATCCAGATCAGAGCGCCCAATTCTTGTAGGCTCCCTGGAAACCTCCAGCCATAATCTAATCTGTTGGAGAGTTTGGGAACCTATTGGAAAGAGTTGGGGGTGGGATTTTCTCAGTACAGACCCCACAGAGGATGAGGAGCATCCCACAGATCCCTTGTGCTGTTGGAGGTGGTGTGAGGGACTCCTGTCCTGGGCCCACTGCTAACCGAGATCTCATGTAAGTGGAAAGCCTTGGTACGAGAATGTCACAATTTTCAGGATAGGTAGGCTGACAGTGCCACTGGGTGGCAGGACATTATTATCTTCCTGTCACAGATGGGGAACTGAGGCACAGTGACCATGTGACGTACCTACGGTCACACAAGATGTGTGGGAAAGAGCAAGGCCTCGAACCCAGGACTTCTGGGTCATAGATTAGGCACACCCTACCCATTGACCCAGTCTTCCTGCCCCATGGCAAAAGTGCTGGAGACACAGATTTGATTCCCTGCTCTGCCCCTGATGTCCTTTGTGACCTTGGGCTGGCCATATAGGCCCTGATCCACCAGAGGAGTTAGATGCCTAGCGTCAATGGGAGTTGGGTGCCTACCTACCTTTGAGGATCTCTCCAGGCCTCAGCTCCCCAAATGTCTAATGAGGATAATGGCCTCAGTGGGGATAAAGTGATTACACACTGCGAGGGGCGCCAGGCAGATGGTAATGGGGGAACAGCTCTTTCAGATAGTTAGCAAAGAGGCTGGTCCAGCACGTGTGTCTGGATGGGTTAAGGACAACAGTGTGGACAGCGCCTAAGCCAATCTGGCCGTAGTAATTTCCAGCGGGTGTCTTGCCACTCCTGTGCCCACCGCCTTCACTCTAAGCACAGTGGAATGTCAGGGCACCATGCAGCAATGTGCCAGGCTTGTTGGAGGGAAGTCAGCCCCTTGGCCAAATAGCAGCTCGTATCCCTTTTTTTTTCCTTTTTTTTTTTTTGAAGCATTCTTTAAATATATAGATACATGGCTGGGGGCTAGAATCACCTCTCCGGCATTCCTGCCTGCATCCAGCGGAGCTGGGGTGGGAGGGGGGCTGCCTATTTGGCTTTTCTCCTTTTGTAGTTTTCTCTTCTCACTAGGGGCTCGGTTTTGTGTATTTCTATTTTGAATGGGACACAGGGACTGCTGGAATGGACCAATGGCAATGACGTGCCCCCAACGGGCACAGCAGCCCATAGGAACGGCACATTTCTTTCCCCAGCACCACTCCATCAATCTGGCTCGAAGCAGATCCAAGGGCAGGTTCATCATCACAAGCTCAGACCATCCTCAAGTGGTCACTCCGGTCCCAGGACTGGGGAGCTTTTTGTGAGGCCACCATCTCTCTGCTAGGGATGGGCACTTCACAAAGGTCTCCCAACAGCCAACAGATGGCAGCCCCTTCCAGTCTCCGGAGCACCTCTGTCTGTTGAGCGCTGATTTCACTGACATTCCTGGGAACCCATTTTTCCCCTGCAATGAAGTGGATCAGGAACAGGTAAAATTCCCACTGGTGCTGCTTGGGAAACGTGGAAAGCTACATTTATGTCGAGGCAGTCGTGATGTCATCTCCTATTTTCTCTCTCTCTTTACCTACTTTTTTTTTTCATTTCTGGGGGCATTTGGCTCAGACCAAGATTTCTGGCTTTACAAGACGTCAGTTTCTCTGGTGTTTGTTCCCACCTGAAGCAAGGGGGCCTGCTTCCCACTCTCTTGCTCCCCACTCACAGGATCTGTGACCTGACCCTCAAATCACCTGCCATAGCAAATTCGGATGATCTCACAGGCAGAAGCTTCCTGTGATCTCACTTGGAGGAGAAGGCGCAAAGCGTTGCCAACAAACCTCTGTCCTGAGCTCCTTTAAATTCCAGCAGGGCTGTTGGAATTGCCCGTGTGTTGTGAAAGTGCTCAGGCTGAATGCAGCAGAGCCCTGGCCTTTATCCGAGCTATCGTCCTGAATGGGTAACAAGGACACACAGGGAGATCATTTGGATCTGGCGTGCAATGAGAGCGCCCTACCGAAAGAGTAGGCACATACAAAGCACAGCCAAGGTTCTCAAAAGGGATTTGAGATGCTCCATTTTTGGGGGGTGCTCATCTCGAGCTCTGCACTCTCAGATGATCATGCATTTTTCAGGCACTGCAAGCTGGGCACCCACACCCAGAGCGCCTCCTAACCACTCGTCCCTTGAAAACCCTAGCCTATGTCACTAGATAAAATAAGACAGAGAGGAGGGGAACTTCCAACTCTGGGTGCAATCGCCACATCTGCTTTTTGCAATATTTGGCAGTTAAGATGATTACTGCTCAGGAATAAAGTATGGAGAATGATGACAAATGTGTTAAAAGAAAGGTGTCCGGATCTGTAATCCCATACGGGTGGTTCGAATACTGTAAGAAGGGTTACCGTATATGTCTGCACTACAGCCCAGACGGTGGGGAGCCACTGTCTGCCAGTGGAGAGAACTCGGCTCTTGGCATAATTTAAAGCACCCCCAGCAAGCAGCGATGTCTGTGTCGGTAAGGGAACGTCTCCGCCGACATAGCACTGAGGCTTTTGTTGCTGAAACGTCAGTCCGGGGTGTGGTTTTTTCCACATCCCTGACTTGTAGACATAATGTGGGGGTACAGCTCAAATCCAAGGGTGGGCTGATGTTCCCATATGGCTGTTTCTTGTAACCCTTCCCAAGCAGCTGCATTCTGAATGGGTTTCAAAGGGTAGCTGGAGCCGGAAAGGAAAGATGGTCATAGCCACGTTAAGGTGGTCCTCATTGAATGAGGGTAGATGGAAGAGAAATATGGGGATTAAAATAAAGCACTTCATTTTTACATGGGAGCTTGAAATACTCAGGAGTGGCTGGCCCAAGGGCATGTAATGCTCGTGGGTCATCAGTTCAAACACGGCTCCAGATCAGTAGCGACCACAAGTTATTCTCTGACGGTGATCAGAGGCTGGGATGAAATGAACTGGACACACTGCCCCACTTACAAGCAGACAGGTGTCTGCATCACAAAAATCCCCAGTGTTGGCAAGGGCCAGTACCCCCCCCTGGCACCCTCAGCCAAGGACCCACAGATTCACTAGGCCAT
>VOCT01090462.1:0-11525 GCA_007922175.1 Pelusios castaneus | reverse complement strand
GTGTAAAAGTGTAAGGGAGTTCTGTGTGGGTGTGTAAAAGTGTAAGGGAGTTCCGTGTGCACTCGGGAATCCCGTCCGTGGTGCTGACACAGCCCACCCGCCCGCGTTAACTCCGGTTGGTTTCGTGTTTTCACTCACCTGCCTTCGGGGCTGGCTGGGCCCTTCCAGGCTATTTCAGGCAGCGGCTCAGCCCCTGATCCTCCCGCGTTACTGACCCAGCCCTTGCCGGAGCGCTCCAGCGAGGGAGGTCGCTCGGTTGGGAATTTCCTTTCCCCCAGCGAGCCTGCCCCGCCGCAGCGCGGACTCTCCCGCCACCGCCCGTCCTGCGAGGGCCTCGGAGCGTTTACACCGCACAGCTGAAAACAACCGAAGCCTGGAAACTGGTCCAGCGCCGGGCTCCGCCCCCGCTAACACCCGCTCTCGCCGCCCAGCCGGGGCCCTCCTAGGTCCTGCCACCACCCGGCTGCAGCTCGCCTGAATCCGCTGGCCGAGATCAGCGGAACTCCCCGCCGCGGGAGGTGCTAGTCCACACGCGTAAGGAGCAGAGACGCCTCCTCCGTGCCTGGCTGAGCGGTGGGGCCCTGCCCCGGCCTCCGGTACGAACACACCAGCCCCTCTTTGCTCTACACCCCACCGGGGCACCCTCGTCCTCCCTCTTGGGCTGGACGCTGTCTGGAGATCTGTCCGCGCTCCAAAGCCTGTTCAGAGCCCAGGGTGTCCCCGGGTCTCACAGCCCCGTCGGAGGAGCTGGGTGGGGCGGGAAGCTGCAGCCTGGAGGGGCGACACTCGTCCAAGTTAGGGGGATTCCTGTGCCCCAGAGCCACTGGCTGCTCCGTCCTGCCCAGCAGCCCCGCACTGCAGGGATGGGCCAGCGGGAGCTGGCCGGGAATGCGGCCCCAGTTGCCAGCGGCGGGGGCTTCTTGGAGCCGGAGGGACACCAGGAGAAGCGGGGACTCGGCGGGCTGAGAGCTCCGGACCAGGGAGCAGCCAAAGGCCGGCCCCGAGGATCCTGCACCGCATGGCCCGTGGGAACCAGCCGGCGCCCAAGGGAAGAGTCCATTGCTCGGGGCTGGGGCGGGGGAGAAGCGGGGCACTCTGCGGGCTGGGCCGTACTGCGGCTGGGGCGATCTCCAGGGCGGCACAAGGTGCCAGACGGGATCTCAAGGGCCGGGCCGGGCCCTGGACTTCGAACCGGTCACTGATCCCAGGCGCGTTTACACTGATGATGGTGCCGGAGCCATTCCTGCGCCGCCCCGCATGACGAGGGCTGGGAGTCTGGGCCCCACAGCCAGCCCCCCCTGCCGTCAGCAGCCCCGTCCATCCAGTCACACCTGCCCGGAGAGCTGCCTGGCTCCGGCCCCACGGCAAAGAGGAGTCACTGCCCAGCTCAGGTGTGTCAGGCCCGGTGCCATGTGCTCTGGGCCGTGCGCGGCGCTGCAGCCGGGCAGGGAAGGGGAGGAAGGGAGGAGCCTCCTACAGGGGAACCAGCCCCCCGGGTGGGAAGCAATTCAGGGGGAGGGGAGGCTGGCCGGACCTGCGGACTTGTCTCAGCGGAACCAGGACGGGAAAGGCGGGGCGCTGGGTGCCGGACTCGCCTGCCCACGGCCCCATGCACACCACAGAGCCCCTCCAGTGTTTGCAATGGACGCGACTGCGGAAAGTGCCGGGGGGGTCCCCAAAACCCCCCCACAGCCCTCGCTGAGTAACAGCCCGGCCCGGTGCGGGCGGCCACCGGCCAGGATTACCCCCGCCCCGGGAGAGGGGCCCCGCTTCGCTCACTTCTTCCCTGGAGGTGACAAACATCCTCGTGTCCTGAGCCTGGACCCCCGGGCCAGCTCCAGCCCTGGGGCAATTGCCCGCGGAGTCCAATGGAGGTGCCCCTGAATGGGACCCGCCTTCAGTATTTCCCCAGGGCCACAGATCCGCCCCGCACTTCACCCAGCGAACCAGGGCCCACTGGGAAGCCGCAGGGCCCTACTGCACAAGGGGTGCGCAGGGGGCGATTTCCACGCGGCTGCTGGGCAGCGTATGGGCTTTGAGCCTGCAGGTCTGCGGGGCCGAGTGCAGGGGATGCCCGCGGAGGCTCGGGGCACGCCGCTCTGTGCACACCCCGGGGGCTGGGCGAGATTCAGGAGCATTGTGAGAAAACTGCCGTTGCTGGTGAATTTCTGCCTGGGTCGGAATTTTCCAGCTGGCTCAGAGACACCGGAGCCGGCCCAGACTCATTCCCTTCTGCAGAGACTACCATCAGCGGCCCGTGGCTAATGGAAACCCAGCCGCGCCCCCTCCTCCCCTGCGCCCCCTCCACGCCCAAAGCACAACCCCCCTGCGGGCGCACACCTTCCCCAGGGCGCACGCCGCCCTAAGCAAAACGCAGCCCAGCCTCCCTGTCTCCACACCCCGCCCTCTCCGTCCAACCGGGCTGCGAGACGGCTCAACCCACCCACCTTCCGCTGGGACTTAGCGAATGGAAGCGGCCCCATTTGGCAGCGACAAAGGAGGACAGCGCGCCCCGGCCGACCCAGGGGGAGCCGTGTGGGGCTGTAGCCAAAATTCCCCGCTGACAAGCCCCAGCACGCACGCTGCAGCTGTGCCGGCTGCCCCCACCCGTCTCTCAGCTCATCCCCTTCTGTTTGACAGGACGCAAATTCCTTCCTCGGCCCACCCAGGCCCAGCCAGCTCTTCTCTGGTAGCTGCACTGGTCCCTGGCCATCGGCCCCGCATCCCTGATCAACGGCCAGAGGATCGGCCCGCTTCCTCCTAGTCCTAGGGGGCTGGCGGGGAAGGGGAGCCGGCTGGGGGCAAGTCAGGTGGAACCGAGCCAGCCTGGCGCTGCTGGTTAGCCGTGCAGATGAGAGAGGCTCCCGCGGGATGTCAGATCGCTGGACGGCAGGCGGCCCGGGAGCGGGGAGCTGGGCAGGCCAAGGGAAAGGGAGAGAGAAACGCCGGCTCTCTGCCTGAACATTTTGGAGGTCACAATCTTCTCTTTTCTCAAATGCACCAAACATTTGCCTTGACTTCTCCTAGCCAGCCGGAGAGGCTGCCGGGGTCTGTCTGGACTGGGCCCCATTTCCAGCTGGGTCGCCCCCTGGGTGTTTCTTTCGGGAGAAATCCGGCCGTGCAATGCCGGGGCTGATGAGAAACCAGCCGCAGGCTCCAGATGTTTGGAAATTTCATGCCCAACCGCGCCAAGCCCAAGTTAGTCCGTGTCCAGCGCTGCCTGGGAAGGGAAACTCCCCACGGAGCCATTTCGGAGTCTCTCGGGCCGGCTACTGCCTTTTACCAGCCACTGAGGGGGGCTTCAGCATCGCTCGCTGGCTAGGGGGCGAGTCTGCTGATGGCCCGGGAGTTCCTGCTTGGCTCAGCTGACCTCCCGGGCCAGTCTCTCCAACCAGGTCACCGACAGGCGTGGGCACATCGAGCGGACACGCACACACCGCTCCAGGAGGCAGAGCGGTTTCCTAGCGGCCTCGGCCCGGGGCAGAGAGTCAGGCCCTCCAGGGGTCTAACCCGACGCGGATGGGCCCAGGCCCACCCACTCTGTGCTCTCGGCGGGATTTTGAAAAGTGGCCACTGATTCCGGCTGCCTTGAGTTTGGCGCATCCAACCGCAGGCCCCCAAGGGCTGAGCACCGGCCTCTCCCATCGACTCCCACTGGAGGGATGAGTGCCTGGCCCCTGGCGTCTCTAGCCGGCGCGCCCAGCACCAGAGCCCGGTTTCTCTCCTGTGCCTCAGTTTCCCTCGCTGACTCAGGCGGGAGGACAGAGGGGTTGGTGCACGTTAAGGCCCCGAAGAAAAGCCCTGACAGATTATTGCCGACGATGCTACATCCGAGCGCTTCTCCTGGGGCCCAGCCCTGGCTAGCATCCGAGCTACACACCCGCCGTCGGGGAAGGCTGCCACAGGGCACAGCAAGTCGGCAGTTGTGCAATTCACCTCCTCCCAACCGATCCGGCCTCCCTTTGTCGGTTCCCCTCTTTAAAAGGCTCCTACGGTTTCTTCCTCCCACTACCTGCATTTATTTTAAACAGCCTTCCTCTATTTATCACTCCCCTCCAGCCAGCCAGCTGGGTTTTCTGTCGGCTGTGAAAGGTCTTTGCCAGAGTCCCTTTTAAACGTTCCTATTAAATTAATATTAATGACGCTAATCACCACCACTGATGTGTGGCTTTTATTGCCGGGTTGAGGAGCGCCAGGAGCCCTTTGGGGAATTAAAGCCGGTCAAATTAGTCACAGCTCCGCAGAAGCACGCCCACAGCACCGAGCACCGCGAGTGCAGCACCGAGCACCGCGAGTGCAGCACCGAGCACTTCGGCACACGTGCTTCCCACGGGCAGTAACATAGACATCCCGCCTAAAGCTGCACTCCAGGATGGGTTCATACCGTCCCCCACCGGTCCTGCCTTCCCCAGGCCAACGGGTGAACCGTCCAGGTGTTCGGGGGGTGGGAGAACAAGGGAGGCTCAAGGGGGGTTGGGGTGTGAGACCTAACGGGGGGAATCACCAAAACACATGATTCAGCCCAACTCTATAAACACGCCTTGGTCCATCCACGGGATACGAGCCAGTAACTGATTCTCCTCCGTCTGAGTCCCCACCTTCAAAGCGTCTGACGAAGCGGGATTTTCTCCCACGAAAGCTCATGCATAAATAAATCTGCTAGGCTTTGAAAGGGCCACCGGACTCCTGGGTTCTTTCCTCCTTCCCTTCCATCCACCCACTTACACCCGAAGGACAAACAGCCCCCACTCCACCGCGGAGACATTAAGCAATGCCCACAGACGGGGGGCCCGACGTTATTGCTGGGTCTCCCGAAGGCAGCAGCCCCGCTGGATCAGGTGCGGGCCCCGCCGGAAGAAAGCCCTTTCCAGGGTCAGGGGTGGCAGAGCCGGGGGGTTGTGAGGGGAGGAATATAGAGGGACGCCTCTCTTCGCGGGCAGGACTCCCAGCACAGGCTTGGCTTTTCCCTGTCCCGTCCAAGCTGACCTTTCTGCTGAGCAAGGACACGGCCTGATCCTGCGAGGCTGAGACCGGTGGGGCTGAGGAAGGGCTTTTCTGGGTCACCATCCCCTTCCCAGTCAAGAGATACAATTCCTCCCTGTTCAGCTTCCCTCGCCGAAAGGGCAGGTTGCAAAAGGGGGAGATTGGACTGGCAAGGCCTCGGATGGCTGAGGACTCCAGACAATCGCTGGGGGCAGGAAGGCCCGAGATTGGGATCTTACATTTTCGCCCTGCCACAAATACCAGCATCAAACACCGGGGGATCCTGCCCCCCGACGCCACCGGGAGCTCCGCCGATCCAAGTCATGGCTGCCAACCCCAAAGGTGGCCCGGCAAGAGCCAGGGAAAGCGCTCAAAAGCTCCCGCAACACACCCCGGCCTGCTGAGCTCAGCCCCGAGCCCAGGGGAGCGCTCGGGAAGTGGCTGGCTGCGCTGAGTGCGCTCCTGCCCACAAGGGAGCCCCTGGCGGTGCCAAGGCCAGCGATGTGAGCCGTTCAGACCCGCGTGAAAACCATTCCCACCAGGCACCAAAACCGGGGAAGAACCGACTTCATCTACAGCCAAGGCGGAGCACGCACTCCCAGGTGTGAGTGAGGAAACGGGGCAGGTTTTCTGGCCTTCGCCTTAAGTCCAGCTAGGGGCAACTTTCTGCCCCAAACCGAATCAACAGCTTCTGTTCTCCAGTCCTGCTCTGGGGGCGACAGTCCTGCCTCTTTCCTGGCCTCAAATCCCCCCCGATGCCAAAGGTCCATGTGCCCCCACTTCTGGCCAGCCTGTCTGAGCATCTCTCCCCACGCCGCCCTTCCTTGGGGAGGTTCAGCTCCTGGGGGGCCGTGCGGGCTCCTCTCCTCGCTGCTGCTCTGGCTGGACTCCCTGTCACACAAGAGGAGCTGCTGGGAAAGGGGCCTGCCCCCCAGCGACCCCTGGATCCAGCGCCCGAGCGGTTCCTGTCCCCCCCCCCCATTGCGTCTGTGTGACCCACACTTCTGCAGGGCCGAGGGGGCTGCACAGGTCCCGTCTGAACCAGCGGGAAATTGGCACACGAGCGGGGCTCTGGCGGGGGGGTGGAGCCTCTGTGCCCCCCAGGTGCTGATCCGCAGCCGGTGCTGGGCATGGCCAGAGACCAGTAGGCAATCCTGCCCCGTCTGCGTGCCAAGCAGCTGTCCCGGGCCAGGGAGCCGCCCTGATTAGCTCTCGCCGGCCGAGGTCAGGGCCATGCTTTCAGGAAACGAAACTTCTGCAAAGATCGAGGGGCCAAAAGGCGGCTGGGGCCAGGTGACAAATGGAGGGACATCCCTGCCACTCACAGCCTCGGCCCTAGCAAACCGGGGTCTGCCACCCGCTCCTCCTTTCCAAAGTGGGCTGTGGCCCCCAGCAGGGCCCTGCCCGTGCTCCCCCCACAACACAGGAGATCTGGCTCCAGAGCCGGCCCGCCCAGCGCCTGATTCACGGCCAGAACTGATTTCAGAAAAGCAAACCACAGGAAGGTGGAATAAAACTAGCTCCCCCCAGGGCGGGGGGCTCCTGCCTCAATGTCACCGGGGCCCGAGCCAGCGCCCCACAGGCAGATTTCCGGGGGTCTCATCAGGCCCTGAGGGATGGGGGGGTCTGAAGGATGAGCCCAAATGATTTGCATCGGGCCCGGCTGGAACCCGGCACGTGCAGCCTGTGACAACGCGTGTCTCGAGAACTTCTCCCTCGATCCAGTTTACACAGAACACGGGCCACATCCAGACCGGGGCCCACAAAGCTATTTCTGGGTGTCCGCCCCTTGCGGGAAACAGGGACCTGCTGGGGAAATCTTGCTCCTGTGGGGTCCGCAAATGGATGAGGACTGGAGGGGGACTTGAGGTTGTTTTGGACAGCAGGTAAGCGATCTCTTTGGCAGCAGTGTAAACACGCAGCCCTCCTGTCTCCAAGGCCAAGTGGGGTGGCTGCGGCCAGAGGAAGGCGGGGCGGGCAGATGAAGTCACCTTGGCTAGGAAGGCGGCTGGGGGTGGCTGACGGGAGGGTGCCCTGCGGATCTAGGGGTGCAACCCCCCCCTCAAATCCACCGGGCTCCGTTTCCACGGCTGGGCTCTAACACGCCACAGGGGCAGTGCCTCCAGCTCCGTCCCCATTGCACTGCCTCTAACCGGGAACCAGAGCTACCCGCACGGGAAAAGTGTTTGCAGCCGAGAGCTGGAGCAGGAGAGGGATCCAGCGAGCAGCCGGCGGAGCCTCTGACCCTCTCCCCACTTCTCCCCGGGGGCGCTCTGCAGCAAAGGCACAAAGGGACGCCAGGAGGGGAGGGGGGCTCCCCAGAAAACAGCCCCCGGGCGGGTGTGCGCTGCCCCGAGGGGGCGATCGGGAGAGAGGCAGCAGAGTTCCCGCCGGGGAAGCCAGCCTGCCGTCGGGGAAGCCGGGGGGCACCCACCCCCCAAAGGGCAGTATGCACCAGGCTGCGAGCATGCGGGGCGCCCCGGGCTCACCTTCCTCCGGCTGCCCGCGGGGCAGGAGGCCGGCCTGGGGCCGCTGCTGGGCTGGAGCTGCACGGATCCGTCTGCACCACCTGCACCGGGCCGCCCTCTGCCCGCTCCGGGCTGCACGGGCCGCCCCCTCCCCGGGGGCGCGCCCCGCTCCCGCCCGCTTCCTCCCCCCGGCCGGATCGGGTTCCCGGGCGGCAGCAACTGGTCGCGTCCGTCAAGGCTCCGCTCCCCCCGCCGGGCCGGGACTTTGCCTCGCGCTCCCCGGGCTGGGAGCGGCTCCGCCAGCCAAGCGCTGGGCTGGCTCCCGCTCGGTCCTAGCGCTTCCCCGCCCCAGGGCCCTGGAGCCCCACAGCTCAGCCAGCCTTTCCCCCTGGCGGGGGGCCACGGCTGGCAGGCAGGGGAAGGGGGAACTGCCCCCCCTAGAAAGCCCCTTGGAGGGGCCACTGGGGGAGGGCTCACGCTGGCTCCCTGCGCTCTGCAGCCACTCTCTGGCCTGGCTGGCCCACGGGGACAGATGTTGGGGTGGGCTACAGCATCCAGAACCCCCCTGCGGCTGCCCTCGGTAACCCCTGGACTCTGGCCCCCAAGCGGGATGGGTCTCTCACCCCCTGCCTCCAAGGTGGGGACGGATGACCTGCCCCTTTAGCCCCACAGAAGGAGCCTATCTGAACGCCGGGATTTGGGGAGCAGGGGGACAGAACCCCAGCATCTGTCCCTCCCCTTCCAGCCCAGCTTCTCCTTCAGCAAGATCCTGCTGTGACACCATACACCCATCCCCATGATATCACAGTCTGTTGCTGTGGAAATGACCGTGATGTCACAAATTCAGCATCATGATGATGTCCGCTGGGAGGCTGGGGGGCCGGCTGGATTGGGAAGAAGCAACCACTGCTTCAAACAGAGAGGCAAGTAAACAGTCTGTATTTTCCCAGGGCATCAGGCCCTTTGAATTTCATCCAGATCAGAGCGCCCAATTCTTGTAGGCTCCCTGGAAACCTCCAGCCATAATCTAATCTGTTGGAGAGTTTGGGAACCTATTGGAAAGAGTTGGGGGTGGGATTTTCTCAGTACAGACCCCACAGAGGATGAGGAGCATCCCACAGATCCCTTGTGCTGTTGGAGGTGGTGTGAGGGACTCCTGTCCTGGGCCCACTGCTAACCGAGATCTCATGTAAGTGGAAAGCCTTGGTACGAGAATGTCACAATTTTCAGGATAGGTAGGCTGACAGTGCCACTGGGTGGCAGGACATTATTATCTTCCTGTCACAGATGGGGAACTGAGGCACAGTGACCATGTGACGTACCTACGGTCACACAAGATGTGTGGGAAAGAGCAAGGCCTCGAACCCAGGACTTCTGGGTCATAGATTAGGCACACCCTACCCATTGACCCAGTCTTCCTGCCCCATGGCAAAAGTGCTGGAGACACAGATTTGATTCCCTGCTCTGCCCCTGATGTCCTTTGTGACCTTGGGCTGGCCATATAGGCCCTGATCCACCAGAGGAGTTAGATGCCTAGCGTCAATGGGAGTTGGGTGCCTACCTACCTTTGAGGATCTCTCCAGGCCTCAGCTCCCCAAATGTCTAATGAGGATAATGGCCTCAGTGGGGATAAAGTGATTACACACTGCGAGGGGCGCCAGGCAGATGGTAATGGGGGAACAGCTCTTTCAGATAGTTAGCAAAGAGGCTGGTCCAGCACGTGTGTCTGGATGGGTTAAGGACAACAGTGTGGACAGCGCCTAAGCCAATCTGGCCGTAGTAATTTCCAGCGGGTGTCTTGCCACTCCTGTGCCCACCGCCTTCACTCTAAGCACAGTGGAATGTCAGGGCACCATGCAGCAATGTGCCAGGCTTGTTGGAGGGAAGTCAGCCCCTTGGCCAAATAGCAGCTCGTATCCCTTTTTTTTTCCTTTTTTTTTTTTGAAGCATTCTTTAAATATATAGATACATGGCTGGGGGCTAGAATCACCTCTCCGGCATTCCTGCCTGCATCCAGCGGAGCTGGGGTGGGAGGGGGGCTGCCTATTTGGCTTTTCTCCTTTTGTAGTTTTCTCTTCTCACTAGGGGCTCGGTTTTGTGTATTTCTATTTTGAATGGGACACAGGGACTGCTGGAATGGACCAATGGCAATGACGTGCCCCCAACGGGCACAGCAGCCCATAGGAACGGCACATTTCTTTCCCCAGCACCACTCCATCAATCTGGCTCGAAGCAGATCCAAGGGCAGGTTCATCATCACAAGCTCAGACCATCCTCAAGTGGTCACTCCGGTCCCAGGACTGGGGAGCTTTTTGTGAGGCCACCATCTCTCTGCTAGGGATGGGCACTTCACAAAGGTCTCCCAACAGCCAACAGATGGCAGCCCCTTCCAGTCTCCGGAGCACCTCTGTCTGTTGAGCGCTGATTTCACTGACATTCCTGGGAACCCATTTTTCCCCTGCAATGAAGTGGATCAGGAACAGGTAAAATTCCCACTGGTGCTGCTTGGGAAACGTGGAAAGCTACATTTATGTCGAGGCAGTCGTGATGTCATCTCCTATTTTCTCTCTCTCTTTACCTACTTTTTTTTTTCATTTCTGGGGGCATTTGGCTCAGACCAAGATTTCTGGCTTTACAAGACGTCAGTTTCTCTGGTGTTTGTTCCCACCTGAAGCAAGGGGGCCTGCTTCCCACTCTCTTGCTCCCCACTCACAGGATCTGTGACCTGACCCTCAAATCACCTGCCATAGCAAATTCGGATGATCTCACAGGCAGAAGCTTCCTGTGATCTCACTTGGAGGAGAAGGCGCAAAGCGTTGCCAACAAACCTCTGTCCTGAGCTCCTTTAAATTCCAGCAGGGCTGTTGGAATTGCCCGTGTGTTGTGAAAGTGCTCAGGCTGAATGCAGCAGAGCCCTGGCCTTTATCCGAGCTATCGTCCTGAATGGGTAACAAGGACACACAGGGAGATCATTTGGATCTGGCGTGCAATGAGAGCGCCCTACCGAAAGAGTAGGCACATACAAAGCACAGCCAAGGTTCTCAAAAGGGATTTGAGATGCTCCATTTTTGGGGGGTGCTCATCTCGAGCTCTGCACTCTCAGATGATCATGCATTTTTCAGGCACTGCAAGCTGGGCACCCACACCCAGAGCGCCTCCTAACCACTCGTCCCTTGAAAACCCTAGCCTATGTCACTAGATAAAATAAGACAGAGAGGAGGGGAACTTCCAACTCTGGGTGCAATCGCCACATCTGCTTTTTGCAATATTTGGCAGTTAAGATGATTACTGCTCAGGAATAAAGTATGGAGAATGATGACAAATGTGTTAAAAGAAAGGTGTCCGGATCTGTAATCCCATACGGGTGGTTCGAATACTGTAAGAAGGGTTACCGTATATGTCTGCACTACAGCCCAGACGGTGGGGAGCCACTGTCTGCCAGTGGAGAGAACTCGGCTCTTGGCATAATTTAAAGCACCCCCAGCAAGCAGCGATGTCTGTGTCGGTAAGGGAACGTCTCCGCCGACATAGCACTGAGGCTTTTGTTGCTGAAACGTCAGTCCGGGGTGTGGTTTTTTCCACATCCCTGACTTGTAGACATAATGTGGGGGTACAGCTCAAATCCAAGGGTGGGCTGATGTTCCCATATGGCTGTTTCTTGTAACCCTTCCCAAGCAGCTGCATTCTGAATGGGTTTCAAAGGGTAGCTGGAGCCGGAAAGGAAAGATGGTCATAGCCACGTTAAGGTGGTCCTCATTGAATGAGGGTAGATGGAAGAGAAATATGGGGATTAAAATAAAGCACTTCATTTTTACATGGGAGCTTGAAATACTCAGGAGTGGCTGGCCCAAGGGCATGTAATGCTCGTGGGTCATCAGTTCAAACACGGCTCCAGATCAGTAGCGACCACAAGTTATTCTCTGACGGTGATCAGAGGCTGGGATGAAATGAACTGGACACACTGCCCCACTTACAAGCAGACAGGTGTCTGCATCACAAAAATCCCCAGTGTTGGCAAGGGCCAGTACCCCCCCTGGCACCCTCAGCCAAGGACCCACAGATTCACTAGGCCAT
>VOCT01090460.1:0-12505 GCA_007922175.1 Pelusios castaneus | reverse complement strand
CACACATCCTGCCAGAGAGCGCTGCCATGGATGGACACGCACACATCCTGCCACAGGGACACTACTTGAAGATGACAACCTTTCTACACAGCAATTTCAAAACACATGCTTCTCGCACTCTCCTTCCAGTGCTACCTTTGGTATCTGATCCCTGTGTCCACTATTGGGAGGGCTGATACCCTCTATTATTTTAAAGACACGGTACCGTATAGGGTAAACCACTAAACACACAGATGACAGGAAGTACACCTGCAAAGTTACTGGCTGATATATTTTCCCCTGTGCTTGGTTTGGCACTGTATCTGCATCTACTTACTTGTTCTAATTTAGTAAGATATCAAATCCTAGGGACAGTCTATCTGAGGGGAAAAGTTTTACATCAAGAAATGGGGGAGAGTACTTGATTTTAATCTAATAATTAATCTACAGAACAATCTGTCACAAGACATGACTGGTGGCAAGAATTTGGTAGGATTCAAAAAGGGGATTAGACATGAACGGAGACCAAAATATCAATAGTTACATTAGATAGGGTGGCATTTTAATAACTCACTTCTGGGCATAAACCAGACTGGAAGGAGTTGGGAGGAAATGTCCCTTAGAAATTGCTTATTTTATAATTGCACGCTGCAAGATTTCTTGCACCTGTTAATGGTCATTGTCAGAATCAGGCTATTAGAACAGACAGACTACTGTTGTGAACCAATATGGCAATTTCTATCTGTGTGGGAAGTTTTCCTGTATCGTACCTTTATAAATTAGCCATGACATGAACCTTTTATCCTGATTTCTATTGCCCTTTGTATATACTTCCTTCTTAGTCATCTCATTTCTTCCCCGCTTGTTTTTCAATTTTAAAATTTCAGCAGCTTCTCCATGAATTATTGCATTATAGAAACAGCCGATCGAAGTGAGAAAGATCAGCATGTTCAATATAAAGCTGCGAGAATTTCTTCAGGTCATTAACTGCAAGTTTTTACCAGAAACATACTAACTTTGCTGCATAGACAAATAACTTTTTTAAGTTTCTAAATACTGCATGCATGATTGTTTTGCTTAATCTGTAAAAGATACACTGCTCCAGTCAATAAACTTTTAAGTACTTCTATTCAAAGCTGGGCAATGATTAATGTCTTCAGTGCAAAAGCTATTTTTCTTGCGGACAATGAGTATGAATTTTCGATCTGATAACTCAGGGCTAAGTCCATTCTAGTGCTAATAAAGCAGTCAACATATAACCAGTGGTAAATATGGTATATGCTGCCCAGTTTGCCCACTTTTTATGTTAGTGAATTTACATGCTTGTGAAAGGAACTTGAAAATAAAGTCATGTAGCTACAGATCCAACAACGAAGGCTTCTCCAAAACAGCCCTGCCAACATACTTCAACCCTAGCCCACAGGAAGAGGACTAGAGAGATTGAGGTAGCTCAGTCTCCATAACCATTCAAGCCCTGGTGTCCCTGCTGAGATAATTCCCCCTCTCCCCTCCCTGTTGGTTATGACTGTAAGTGTAGTGGCAGCTTTTGTGATGAGAACAACTTGTTTCAGACTCCGGAGAGCCAGATGGTAGTGATTTGGTCTCTTCTGACCTGTATGGTTTAGAACCCCTGTAAATCAGAGGGGAAAGTCTTTGTATCCTACCTGTCCTCACAGCCACCACTCATTTTCTCCCTCTTCCACCATCATCCATTATCCAGAGGTAACACAATAGTATTACCACATTGCTTTAAATCAAGCTACTGTAAAATGCATTGGGATATTAAGTGGCCCCTGTAGGCAATAATACCTACCACTTTTCTACAACGACGGAAATCTGTGTAAGCTGGTGTTCATTTCAAATTGCAACACTTCTAGTCCTATTTTAGTACATTGAAGTTTTAGAACTCTTCTAAATGAGAATTGGAAGAGAGAATAGTAAATTAAAAGTAATTTAGCGGCTAAAATCTAGTAGTTTTAAAATGGCAGCATTAAAGAGTTTGCAGAATTACCGAATAGGGGATGCTCATTTTACAACGTAAAAAAGTGTTCAGTGCTCAATTTTTATTTCTGTACCTGCAAATGTAGCTACACTGTACAGTATCACATGCATTTCCATAAATCACATTGCTGAAGGTCATTGTTTGGGAACGTTGTGAGAGATTGCTCCCTGGATCCGGTCCTATGTGCCACTGTAACTCTCCGATTCCCACTTCTGAACCCCAACTTACCCCACTTTGCCAGATGACCACTCACTCCTGAGTCAGTCCACACCATCTTCCGGCATATAAGTAACAATTTTATTTACTGCATGAGCTCTCGTGGGTGAATCCCACTTTGTCAGATACTGAAATGGAAACTGTACAGTGTGGAAGGGGAAAAATAAATGCAGTGAAAGGCAGGGCACAAGATCAGTAAAGATTATTTCAGCAAATAATTTTCACTGTGGAACAACAGAAAAGGTGGGGAGGTTTAAAGGGGGAAATCCCCTGTTGTAATGAGAGAGCCAGCCCATATCTCTGTTCAAACCCAAGTTAAATGGTGTCAAATTTGCATATGAAGATCGTATGATGGAATACAGTAGTTTATATCTGTATTAGCATTATTAACAGTATTTTAATATGTTTTGAGAAACAAAAAAGCCACCAAATGTAAGGTGAAACACTCAAGGAAGCACTTTTTCCACATTCATGAGCTTTTGACATTTTTCTTTTTTAATTCCATGCTTACACATTCTTTTATAAAGTTCTGGAAGTAATTTTCCTGAGTTTAGTTATAAACTTAAATTGTATTAGAGACTTGTGCTTAGCACCACTTATATTACCATTGCATTAAGAAACAGCAATTTAACGAGTCAAGAATTATAGAACTTTTAAAACTTTTTTAAAATAGCGAATTTTGGGAGCACTTTTGTTTGTGCTGTAAATAAGAAACCTTGATTGTAACTATATAATGCTCTTTTAAAAAATAACAGATGGTGATAAAAACTGAGCTGATAAAAAAGTTAATTTTTTCACTCATGTAGTAATATTATTTGCATAGTATGATTATCAATGTCAATTCAGTTCACTGTATTCAAGTCATAGTTGATAAATAATAGCCTTGCTGTAAAACAAACAAGGAGTCCTGTGGCACTTTTAAAGACTAACAAATTTATTTTTTGCAATGTCACAGGGCTCCTCGTTTGTTTTGCTGAACTAGACTAACACGGCTACCCTTTGGAACTTGTCAGCCCTGATGTAGTATGTTGTGAGAAGGAAAGAAGTGATCAAAGCCTCTTAAAAAATGTCCAGATGGCAAAGCATGAGACAAGATCCTGAAAAAAACAAGGGGTTATAAACTTCAGTGTCAGGGATATAGGCTGCTAATGCATTTAATTTCCCAGGGCATAAGTTGATGTATACCTTATATGGAAACCTAAGCTTTAAATGCATGTTTAAACCTTTTTCTAACGGTATTGATAGCAAAATTATACAAACCCGTAGAAGGCCAGCCAGGAAAGACTAGAACATACATTTTACAAATTCCATACATACAAATCTGAAGTCTGCTCATCAGCGACTTTGAACATTAGCCAATATTCTAGAGAATGAGGTTCCCATACACAATACAGAACATACAATAGAGAAACAAAGTGAAAAAAAGGCTCTTAAAGCAAAACTACTGAAGAGAATATTTCTGTGAGAAACTATCAAGCATATCATATGCAGTCAAAGAGGAGAAACGGTCATAAAGAACAAAGTGAAGCAGTAGTATTGTCAGAGAGTCCGTCAGCGATGGAAGAGTTGGAGATACTGAACTTTGTGTGTTTGAATATCAGAGATTTATCACAGCAAGCGACACGGAAACGCTCTTCTGTTCATATCATGTTTGATTCTTCAGGTTCAAAACAGAATGATTCAAGATCTCTTCTGGACCCCACCAGCCATCTAGAAAGCTTGTACAATACTGAACACTCTGGAATGATCTCTCTTGTTTCTAATTGCACTAGGACAGGGGTCTGCAACCTTCGGCTCCAGAGCCGCATGTGGGTCTTCGCCTGCCCCCTTATGGGTCCAGGGTCTCCCCTCCCCCCACCCCACCCCCGGGACCCTGCAGGCGGCCTGCGCCAGACGCCAGGCTCACCACCACCACCAGGGGACCCTGCAGGGGCCAGCTCCTGATTCCGGGCAGTCCCCGCTACCAGGGGACCCTATGGCAGGTGCCCTTGCCCAGCTCCCCCCCACCACCACCAGCAGACTAAATCCATTGGGGAGGTCGAGGTTGGATATTAGGAGGGTGGTGAAGCATTGGAATGGGTTACCTAGGGAGGTGGTAGAATCTCCATCTTTGGAGATATTTAAGGTCTGGTTAGACAATACCATGGCTAGGATGATTTAGTGGGAATGGTCCTGCTTCTAGCAGGGGGTTGGACTAGATGACCTTATGAGGTCCCTTCCAGCACTAAGATTCTATGATCTCAAAACACTTGGTTATTGAAGGAATTTTTTAAAATGGCTCTTCTCTTTCAGGTTGCTGAACCCTGCACTAGGATACAAAATTTTGGAGATGAACTGAATATAAAGTGCATTTCTTCAAACTAAGCATCCCATTACAGGGTCTCCTTCTATCTGCAAACATTTTGCCATAGATTTCTTTAGTTGAATAAGGATTCTCAGTAACATCTTTCAGGCAGGTAAGGCTATTAAAGGATTGATCAACACCATAAAATATTGTGAAGATGTTTAAATGTTTTGTTTAACTCTGAAAAGACATTTGTCAAAAACAAACCACTGAGTGACTGACTTTCTCTCCCCTTCATTGGTTTGTAGGGTGGAAATACGTCAGTGTATTCTAGATATTTATTTCCTTGGTAAGGTATGCATCTCTACATTTCTAATGTCAGGCTCTCAGATAAGATATAAAATAGAGACCCCCCTCTGACCACTTGGGGTCATTAAAGATCTCTCAGTATTTTCCAACAAAAGGATTTAATGTTCAAAGCATTTGGCTTAATTCCAACTCTGGGTAATTATATTCTACCCTATAAAAATGACCCCCCAGAGTGAAAAAAAAAATCACTTTTCATTCTCTGCCCTGCACTACTTCACTAAGTTGCTTATTTTGGAAAATATGCTCTTTGTCCTTTCTCCACGGGCACAAGGATGACACATTTTCCACATTACTCATGATGATGAAGCCATGAGACCGCACCAACCTGATGCCATTAAAATCCTCCTCCCACACCATCACATATTCTGTATGTTATTGTATTATGCTAGTGCCTATGACTGCTAGTCAAGAAGCAGGACCCTACTGTGGTAGGTGCTATATCAGTAGATCCCAACCTTTTTGGCTTTTTACAACCCTGAAGGGCCACCAGTCTATTTACTTAAAATGTAATTAAGTTTCATTTATAATTAATTAACATTTAATTGATTAAATTTATATTACATTTTAATTAAATAGATTGGTTGGCCCTTCAGGTTTGTAAAAATTATATTTCTGGCCCTCAAGCCAAAAAGGCTTTTTAAAAAAATTAATTTTTTTTTTAAAGTTTATTTTTAAAGGGGGGGGGGCAGGGTGCCCATGAACACCCAGAATCTCCCCCACCTCCAAGCCAGGCCCAGACAGGCCCCCAAGGAACCGGGCCAGGCTCTCTCCCCCAGCACCAATGCTGTGTGTTGGACACAAGACTGGCCCTGGGTGGATGTGATCCCCCACCGCTCCGCACCTCTGAGTGTATCGGGGTGCAGTGCCAGGCTCTGCTCAGCCTGAACTAGCCCCAGCCCAGTGCTCCCCACATGCCAGGTCTTGTCCAGGGCCTCCCCACCACGGTGTCCTGACCGCTTGGGGACCGTGATAGGGCACCCCCGCCTGGCCCTCACCTGGGCAGCAGCCCACTCTGCCATGGCCTCAGCCTGGCTCTGTCCAGCGGGCTCCACTCCCGGCTCCTCCCAGCTGGCTGGCACTGCCCTCCCTCCTCTCCAGGGGTCCCTACCACTGCTGCTACTGGAGAGAGCCCAGCGCCGGGGGAGGGAGGGAGGGACAGAGAGAGGCTGGTGGCTACAGCCTAGCTCCCAACCGTGAGCCAGGACCAGGTGGCCGCAGTACAGCTTCCATCCAGTGGCAGGCAAGCGCAGGCCATTTCAAAAAGCCCTGCGGGCCACTTTTGGCCCGCGGGCCAGTGGTTGAGAACCCTTGTGCTAGATGATGTGTTTTACAGAAAGATTTCAGAAATGTTTTAGGTAGTATAAAAAATTGTTGATTCCCCCTACATGTAAAACCAGAATTTTTTTTTAACTACCATGTGTCCAGCTATACAAGCCTTGAAGTGAAAAACAGTTTAGAAAATAAAGGGACCTTCAATAACTTTTCTTTACATAACATCTCAGTTTTAAAGTATGATATGTTAATCTAATAGGGCTTCAAATGTGCATCTTGTATTGCTGGCTTTCTACATGGTAGCTGTCCAGTATACTTTACGGCTCTTTTTCTGTTGCCTTAATGCATCTCAAACAATCAGATCTTAAACCCGTTGTATTTGCCATGGAGCAAATAATGCTCTAGTAAGAGTTTTATTTGTTAAATAACGTGGTGGGTATTTTATAATGGTGGTTAACTAAAACAAAATTAACCAAAAAACCAAGTAACTTCATGGTTGTTCAAGTTTGTGGAATAAGGTATACTACAGAGGTAATCCTTGCAGAGAAACAGAGGACAACTGATCTTTATCCACATGGGATCTACTTTGATATGGATGTAGAGGATCAAGACCCTTTTTTTGTATTCCAATACAGACATAACAAAATATACCAAACCAAGTTACTGTCTCTTCAGTTCATCACATTTTCTATGTCAGTCACTTAGGCTATGCATCTTCGGAGGCTTATGTACTGGAAAGGCCCCATTCATTTCTTACATGCCTGAAGTTACTGAGTCTTTGGAGGATCAGGGCTTTTAACTGTAAATTTTCTGAGCAAAATATTGACTTATGGTCTTGTCTGTGATCTAGTACAAAGTTGCTGCTCATTAAAAATTGCTGCTCATTAAAAATTTAGAATATAAAAAATACACACAATTCCATAGCAGTATAGTAAATAAAACTTTATTTAATCTCAGCTCCTGCCAGATTAGCATTGCCAGTCACAGATCAGCATATGATACAGTTATGTATTTATTTACAATTTACAGTAGTGTATTTCTTCTCCAGAAAATATAAGTACAAAAGCTAAGCATAAACAAATGAGGTACTAAAATTTGGATTTATTGTAAGCAAAAGCTTCAAGAAATGGCCTTTAGCAAACAATCAAAAGATCAAATTGGAAGAAAATATTCCAACAAAAAAGGCTTAATTCACCAGGAATCACCCACTAAGTGTTATCCACCCAAAAATGTATTGCACAATTCATTTAGTCAAAAAATCAAAAATAAATAGAAGACAAACTGCTAAGTTCAACTCTTAAAAACACCCAGTGAACCCTGTATTGAGATACAAGAGTGGAGTAAAGTCTTTCTAGGTTAGTCTTTTTTCTTCCCTTTAAAAAAATAACCTTTAACACAAAATAGAAGACGGTAGTCAATATGAGGAGAAAAAAGACTCATCACCAGATAACCACTGATTAGCATCTCTTCTCAAGGCAGTTTTAACTATATTCATGGTCCAAAGTGTGCGTTCATTATTTTGTCTTGCTGCTCCATCTGGGACCCTGAATAATAGTTTTTCCTCTTGTCCATTCTCAATGGAGAACAGAGATACGAATGTATTTCTAAGCAGCATTGTCATGAGACATTACTATCACAATTTCTTCAAGATGGTCGCAGCCATGACTAGGGAGAAAAAAAGATTAAAGAATTAAATTAATGTTACATTATAAAGAGAAAATTATAAGCACATTTAATATTAAAATACATAAATCAGGAGAGCAATTGAATTTGGTTGCTGGAGAAAATGAATGGGAGACAGAAAGCTCTTGGATTTGAGATCAGGCTGAATGACATTCTCTGATCTTGGGCAAGTAATTCAATCATTATATGTTTCAGTCAACGCGACTATAAAATTGGGCAAAAAGAGTAAGACCCCACTGGAAACTAAATACTGCATCTGAGCATCATGCCTAGTTAAATAAAATATAAAACAGAGGTTTAGAAAGAGACAAAATATTATTCTCCCTTCTTTCCTATCAATGCCTGTATTAAAGATGAAGGGAAAGTAATGAGGCTCAAACTCAGGACAATTCCTTCTTGGGCCAGTTATGAATCCCTTGTACATAATCAGGAAGTGAACACCTCACATTTGCAATCCAGTCAGCATCACCTTGATTATAAGCTGCATGGAGACAAGAAAAACATCATATCTGGGGGCATTAAACTGTCATATAACCTAAAGCTTTGAAAAACTAGGGCAGCACAATTTACTCCTACTAGAAGATTTTATTAGATTATACAAGATGTACATGCACTGGCCTCATCTATATTAGAAAAATGACTGTTGCTGACATCATGGTCAGCATCAAGCCCCTTCTTTTCCTCTTCTAAAGGAAGCTGAAAGCTGTTTTACTGATTGAAAGGGCAAAACCATTTTTTCCTCCGACATCCCTACAAAAAGTGTAACAGGGATTACATCTCAATCATACTTTCTATAATGGTGCTGAAAATAGTTTTACCCTGTTGATACTGACACGTCTAACATTTTCACTAGTAGTAAAGGAAAAGTCCATTGATACTAATGTCCCAGGAAAGTAAGGATCAGAGGACAGATATTCCAAATATTGTGCTCAGAATGCCATATTTAAGAGAGTATGAAATAAGGATAAGAGTAGAATCCTTTTTTAAACTAAGTTTTGTATTGTTTTAGTTTCAAGGGAGAAAAAAAATTAGACAAGCTCAGCCTGTTCTACAGAATTTGTTTTGAAATATTATGTAACATTTTATAGCAATGATATTATCAGGGTGCTAATCAAGTTACATTACGCAGTAAGTAGAGACTATTTACACTTCGATGTCCTATTGCTGTGGACCACTACTGTTTTTAATTTTTACCTTGAGTGGTCTGATGCACCCTTTTCTTTGTAACCCAACCCAATCACCTGGTCCCTAACACTATGGTTATTTGTGCACAAGTTCATTAATGAAGACAAACTAATTTGTAACAAATTGTATATCCACAAATACTATGAGGTTCCCAATCAAAAATGTCTTTCCTTCCCACTCTCTGCATTGTTGTTGTCTGTTATCCTCAACCCATGGCCCTGAGCTAGCAAAATACTGAAGCATGCGCTGAACTTTAAGTAGGTTTGAAAACTAATTTGAAGCCATCTTGAAGTTAAGCACATGCATAAGTGCTTTGCTGGATCAGGGCTCATGTATGCAATATTTTATTTTAAGTATTTTATTCAATTGGAACCTCTTTTGACTTTTCTATGGTTTGGGGATCCATTTGAAGTACCACAGTAAATTAGCGTATTCCAGTAATTTGACTTACCTCGTTGCTTATTCAAATAAGAAGCCCAGAAAATGATAAAAGCACAAACAGAACAAATCCAAGTTCAATTTTTTTTGTATTATAGGCTATTTGATTAACAATCTTTTTCTACTCTCTTTTGATATATTGGGGATTTGTACAGCTCTGAATCAGTGTTTGAAAAGATGCAAACTCTCCTCCGATCAGAAAATATATTAATCTTGAAATTGAGGTTCAATTTTTACAAAATTAGCTTTCTAAAGTGAATGATAATAAACGGTTTGTTTAGGAGTATATTACAAGATTGTTATCCAAAGAGAAATCAATAACTATGAACAAAACCAGAGAGGAGAGAAAGAAATATCTAGCAAAAGGATAATCGCATGCTATGAATTTGACCTTCAAATAAAACACAATACACATATTAGGCTTTCACTCACCCACATGCTAACTAAGCACAGACTGATGGAAAACTCAGAAGATACCACTGCGAGGTGAGGTAAACTACAAAGCCAGGAAGAAAACATCTTATTGGAATATTTTATTAATAGCACAAACATGAGCTCAGTGGACACCTTGTGCTTATAAACAAGGCTGAGAGGATTAGACAGAAACAACACTGAAGTAAATACTAATATACGTAGACGATAGCCCAAGTCAATTTATCTGTGATTTGTTTATAAACTTTCAAGAGAAACTCTTAGATACATGTCCATTGTGTAGGTCTGGGAAGGATCAGGCACTAAAATGTTAAATAAAACTGGCCAGAATCCTTAACTTACTACTGTGTAAACGTGTTTTATTTCAGTAGCCAAACAAACAAATTGACAATTTACCCTTTTAAAACCTGTATTTTTATTATATATATCCAGCAAAAGTTAATAGGAATATCAGATTTTTTTCTTACCAGAATAATCAAAGCATTACACACTTGTTTAAAAAATATATACATTTATGCTCTAATTTAGACAATGTATTCCTCTAAAAAGGGAAAAATATTTAATAAATGTTTTTCATATATCACCATCATCTTTAATATGCGTGGATATTTTAGTCTAATCCCAGCAGCCTAAATCTGCTTAATTTTTACACACAAACACATTAAAAAGTTTAGTAAACATCTAAACAGGTGCCACTCTCGGCAGAGTAATAAGCTACTAAAAAGGATAAACTGGTTAGACACGTTTAATTTGTCGTCAGTTGAAAATGTTAACCATACACATCTCATACACCATATAACATACACCATACACCCCCCTCTCCCCCCCCCCAAGTTACACTGGCCTCAAAAGACATCTGAAGACAAAGTAGATCATTATAGAAAACCTTAAGTGATTTGGACGCAGGGTTTCTGAATTAGGATACTCTGATCTGCTAAACACAGTTAAAATTGTCGTCATTTTGTTTTAAAAAACGAAATGGCAATGGTTTATGAAACTTATTTAATTTGGCATCCCTAGAAAATATTTTGTGCACAACATTTGTTGATTAAAATAAAATCACTGAAGTTAACTTTTTCCTTAGTACCAATATTAGAGAATGTTTGCTCCTTGCAAGCTGATGCAGGGTACCAAACGCTACTGCAGACCTAAGCTTTCACTTAAAGATAAAGTTAGTCTCAAGTCCTTTTCTTTGTAAAGACAGATCGCAAAATATAACTCAGTCACCAGAGAGGTTTATCAATGGCAAAAAGACAACTTTCCACCTGAAGGCTTGAGAGGGAGTTAACAAGGTAAAGGTCTTTAATATCTGATTATTTTACCTTTGAAGACAAGCAGGGTGCTAATAATTTTAGATAACACGGTACAGATACTTTCAGTGTAAGGAGTGCTTAGCTTGGAAAGGAAGTTGCAAGTCTTTCAAGTAATAAAATGCCTGTTACACTTCTTATAAAACAGTGATCATGCAAGGAGTGCTTTTTCTAATTAGCACTATATCTTGTTTCTCTGAAAGCATAAAGTACTTCACTCCTGGTCTTGTACTTCACATACTTGGATATCTTTTTTGTAAATTAAAGTACTCCTCTCAATTCCTTAAATAACTGAAAATCTAGCTCTTGGGAAATATTAAAGACACTAGAATAGTACAAGTTCCATTCTGTCCCTTCCCAAATCTGGACTACTCTTTGCTCACATATTGGGGGAGCCGAGTAGGATTTCAGTATTTGTTGTCAATTTTTAAAAGACTGAAATCTTTCTCTGTAAGGCAGAAGTACTAATGTAGACAAAGCAAAACCAGGTGGGCACAGGAATTGTTACCATTTTTCTTTTCAGTAAGGATAGATGCCTGTACATGGCTACCTAGCAACCCCTTTGTCAGGGCCGTTCCTGGGGGGGAGCGGGGCCCAGGGCCAATCGGCCTCGGCGTGGCCCCACCCCGTTATGCTGGAGGGGAGCGCTTCGGGCAGGTCGGCCCTGGACCCAGCAGCCACGGCCGCGGCCCCAGGGAGGGGGAGAGGGGCAGCCGGGTGGCTGGGAGCCGAGGCCACGGCCCCGGGGTGGCAGGGAGCCACAGCTCTGGGGTAAGGGGCAGCCGGGGAGCTGAGGCTGTGGCCCCGGCGCGGCAGGGAGCCACAGCTGCAACGGGGAGCTGCAGCCCAGGGGCAAGGGGCTGCCGTGGCAGCAGGAAGCCGAGGCCACAGCCGCGTGGCGGCAGAGAGCCACAGCTGCAGCCCCAGGTGGGAGCAAGGGGCAGCCGGGGCGGCAGGGAGCCGAGGCAGCAGCCCCAGCCCTGGGGCGGCAGGGAGCTGCGGCTCAGGCTGCGATCCCGATGCGGCAGGGAGCTGAGGCCGAGGCTGAGCCCGCCTGCCCCAGCCATGGCCATGCTGCGGGCAAGGGCCAGCCCCGGCCATGGCCATGGCCATGGTACTGTACACCTGCCCCGCCCCGGGCCTTCCTGCTCTGCCCTGGGGGCGGGGAGGAGGAGGATCGGCACAGGGGCCAGAGGAAGCGCTCCCAGCTCGGCAATGGGGAGCTGGGTGAAACGCGGCTGTGGGGGTGCCGTGGGGCCCGGGGCAATTGCCCCGTTCGAGCCCCCTTCCCCCCCCCCAGGACAGCCCTGCCCTTTGTCACTACCACCAACAGAA
>VOCT01090458.1:0-12509 GCA_007922175.1 Pelusios castaneus | reverse complement strand
CACACATCCTGCCAGAGAGCGCTGCCATGGATGGACACGCACACATCCTGCCACAGGGACACTACTTGAAGATGACAACCTTTCTACACAGCAATTTCAAAACACATGCTTCTCGCACTCTCCTTCCAGTGCTACCTTTGGTATCTGATCCCTGTGTCCACTATTGGGAGGGCTGATACCCTCTATTATTTTAAAGACACGGTACCGTATAGGGTAAACCACTAAACACACAGATGACAGGAAGTACACCTGCAAAGTTACTGGCTGATATATTTTCCCCTGTGCTTGGTTTGGCACTGTATCTGCATCTACTTACTTGTTCTAATTTAGTAAGATATCAAATCCTAGGGACAGTCTATCTGAGGGGAAAAGTTTTACATCAAGAAATGGGGGAGAGTACTTGATTTTAATCTAATAATTAATCTACAGAACAATCTGTCACAAGACATGACTGGTGGCAAGAATTTGGTAGGATTCAAAAAGGGGATTAGACATGAACGGAGACCAAAATATCAATAGTTACATTAGATAGGGTGGCATTTTAATAACTCACTTCTGGGCATAAACCAGACTGGAAGGAGTTGGGAGGAAATGTCCCTTAGAAATTGCTTATTTTATAATTGCACGCTGCAAGATTTCTTGCACCTGTTAATGGTCATTGTCAGAATCAGGCTATTAGAACAGACAGACTACTGTTGTGAACCAATATGGCAATTTCTATCTGTGTGGGAAGTTTTCCTGTATCGTACCTTTATAAATTAGCCATGACATGAACCTTTTATCCTGATTTCTATTGCCCTTTGTATATACTTCCTTCTTAGTCATCTCATTTCTTCCCCGCTTGTTTTTCAATTTTAAAATTTCAGCAGCTTCTCCATGAATTATTGCATTATAGAAACAGCCGATCGAAGTGAGAAAGATCAGCATGTTCAATATAAAGCTGCGAGAATTTCTTCAGGTCATTAACTGCAAGTTTTTACCAGAAACATACTAACTTTGCTGCATAGACAAATAACTTTTTTAAGTTTCTAAATACTGCATGCATGATTGTTTTGCTTAATCTGTAAAAGATACACTGCTCCAGTCAATAAACTTTTAAGTACTTCTATTCAAAGCTGGGCAATGATTAATGTCTTCAGTGCAAAAGCTATTTTTCTTGCGGACAATGAGTATGAATTTTCGATCTGATAACTCAGGGCTAAGTCCATTCTAGTGCTAATAAAGCAGTCAACATATAACCAGTGGTAAATATGGTATATGCTGCCCAGTTTGCCCACTTTTTATGTTAGTGAATTTACATGCTTGTGAAAGGAACTTGAAAATAAAGTCATGTAGCTACAGATCCAACAACGAAGGCTTCTCCAAAACAGCCCTGCCAACATACTTCAACCCTAGCCCACAGGAAGAGGACTAGAGAGATTGAGGTAGCTCAGTCTCCATAACCATTCAAGCCCTGGTGTCCCTGCTGAGATAATTCCCCCTCTCCCCTCCCTGTTGGTTATGACTGTAAGTGTAGTGGCAGCTTTTGTGATGAGAACAACTTGTTTCAGACTCCGGAGAGCCAGATGGTAGTGATTTGGTCTCTTCTGACCTGTATGGTTTAGAACCCCTGTAAATCAGAGGGGAAAGTCTTTGTATCCTACCTGTCCTCACAGCCACCACTCATTTTCTCCCTCTTCCACCATCATCCATTATCCAGAGGTAACACAATAGTATTACCACATTGCTTTAAATCAAGCTACTGTAAAATGCATTGGGATATTAAGTGGCCCCTGTAGGCAATAATACCTACCACTTTTCTACAACGACGGAAATCTGTGTAAGCTGGTGTTCATTTCAAATTGCAACACTTCTAGTCCTATTTTAGTACATTGAAGTTTTAGAACTCTTCTAAATGAGAATTGGAAGAGAGAATAGTAAATTAAAAGTAATTTAGCGGCTAAAATCTAGTAGTTTTAAAATGGCAGCATTAAAGAGTTTGCAGAATTACCGAATAGGGGATGCTCATTTTACAACGTAAAAAAGTGTTCAGTGCTCAATTTTTATTTCTGTACCTGCAAATGTAGCTACACTGTACAGTATCACATGCATTTCCATAAATCACATTGCTGAAGGTCATTGTTTGGGAACGTTGTGAGAGATTGCTCCCTGGATCCGGTCCTATGTGCCACTGTAACTCTCCGATTCCCACTTCTGAACCCCAACTTACCCCACTTTGCCAGATGACCACTCACTCCTGAGTCAGTCCACACCATCTTCCGGCATATAAGTAACAATTTTATTTACTGCATGAGCTCTCGTGGGTGAATCCCACTTTGTCAGATACTGAAATGGAAACTGTACAGTGTGGAAGGGGAAAAATAAATGCAGTGAAAGGCAGGGCACAAGATCAGTAAAGATTATTTCAGCAAATAATTTTCACTGTGGAACAACAGAAAAGGTGGGGAGGTTTAAAGGGGGAAATCCCCTGTTGTAATGAGAGAGCCAGCCCATATCTCTGTTCAAACCCAAGTTAAATGGTGTCAAATTTGCATATGAAGATCGTATGATGGAATACAGTAGTTTATATCTGTATTAGCATTATTAACAGTATTTTAATATGTTTTGAGAAACAAAAAAGCCACCAAATGTAAGGTGAAACACTCAAGGAAGCACTTTTTCCACATTCATGAGCTTTTGACATTTTTCTTTTTTAATTCCATGCTTACACATTCTTTTATAAAGTTCTGGAAGTAATTTTCCTGAGTTTAGTTATAAACTTAAATTGTATTAGAGACTTGTGCTTAGCACCACTTATATTACCATTGCATTAAGAAACAGCAATTTAACGAGTCAAGAATTATAGAACTTTTAAAACTTTTTTAAAATAGCGAATTTTGGGAGCACTTTTGTTTGTGCTGTAAATAAGAAACCTTGATTGTAACTATATAATGCTCTTTTAAAAAATAACAGATGGTGATAAAAACTGAGCTGATAAAAAAGTTAATTTTTTCACTCATGTAGTAATATTATTTGCATAGTATGATTATCAATGTCAATTCAGTTCACTGTATTCAAGTCATAGTTGATAAATAATAGCCTTGCTGTAAAACAAACAAGGAGTCCTGTGGCACTTTTAAAGACTAACAAATTTATTTTTTGCAATGTCACAGGGCTCCTCGTTTGTTTTGCTGAACTAGACTAACACGGCTACCCTTTGGAACTTGTCAGCCCTGATGTAGTATGTTGTGAGAAGGAAAGAAGTGATCAAAGCCTCTTAAAAAATGTCCAGATGGCAAAGCATGAGACAAGATCCTGAAAAAAACAAGGGGTTATAAACTTCAGTGTCAGGGATATAGGCTGCTAATGCATTTAATTTCCCAGGGCATAAGTTGATGTATACCTTATATGGAAACCTAAGCTTTAAATGCATGTTTAAACCTTTTTCTAACGGTATTGATAGCAAAATTATACAAACCCGTAGAAGGCCAGCCAGGAAAGACTAGAACATACATTTTACAAATTCCATACATACAAATCTGAAGTCTGCTCATCAGCGACTTTGAACATTAGCCAATATTCTAGAGAATGAGGTTCCCATACACAATACAGAACATACAATAGAGAAACAAAGTGAAAAAAAAGGCTCTTAAAGCAAAACTACTGAAGAGAATATTTCTGTGAGAAACTATCAAGCATATCATATGCAGTCAAAGAGGAGAAACGGTCATAAAGAACAAAGTGAAGCAGTAGTATTGTCAGAGAGTCCGTCAGCGATGGAAGAGTTGGAGATACTGAACTTTGTGTGTTTGAATATCAGAGATTTATCACAGCAAGCGACACGGAAACGCTCTTCTGTTCATATCATGTTTGATTCTTCAGGTTCAAAACAGAATGATTCAAGATCTCTTCTGGACCCCACCAGCCATCTAGAAAGCTTGTACAATACTGAACACTCTGGAATGATCTCTCTTGTTTCTAATTGCACTAGGACAGGGGTCTGCAACCTTCGGCTCCAGAGCCGCATGTGGGTCTTCGCCTGCCCCCTTATGGGTCCAGGGTCTCCCCTCCCCCCACCCCACCCCCGGGGCCCTGCAGGCGGGCGGGGCCAGACGCCAGGCTCACCCCCCCCCCCCGGGGCCCCTGGCGGGGGCTGCCCGGAATCAGGAGCTGGCCCCTCTACCAGGGGACCCTATGGCAGGTGCCCTTGCCCAGCTCCCCCCCACCACCACCAGCAGACTAAATCCATTGGGGAGGTCGAGGTTGGATATTAGGAGGGTGGTGAAGCATTGGAATGGGTTACCTAGGGAGGTGGTAGAATCTCCATCTTTGGAGATATTTAAGGTCTGGTTAGACAATACCATGGCTAGGATGATTTAGTGGGAATGGTCCTGCTTCTAGCAGGGGGTTGGACTAGATGACCTTATGAGGTCCCTTCCAGCACTAAGATTCTATGATCTCAAAACACTTGGTTATTGAAGGAATTTTTTAAAATGGCTCTTCTCTTTCAGGTTGCTGAACCCTGCACTAGGATACAAAATTTTGGAGATGAACTGAATATAAAGTGCATTTCTTCAAACTAAGCATCCCATTACAGGGTCTCCTTCTATCTGCAAACATTTTGCCATAGATTTCTTTAGTTGAATAAGGATTCTCAGTAACATCTTTCAGGCAGGTAAGGCTATTAAAGGATTGATCAACACCATAAAATATTGTGAAGATGTTTAAATGTTTTGTTTAACTCTGAAAAGACATTTGTCAAAAACAAACCACTGAGTGACTGACTTTCTCTCCCCTTCATTGGTTTGTAGGGTGGAAATACGTCAGTGTATTCTAGATATTTATTTCCTTGGTAAGGTATGCATCTCTACATTTCTAATGTCAGGCTCTCAGATAAGATATAAAATAGAGACCCCCCTCTGACCACTTGGGGTCATTAAAGATCTCTCAGTATTTTCCAACAAAAGGATTTAATGTTCAAAGCATTTGGCTTAATTCCAACTCTGGGTAATTATATTCTACCCTATAAAAATGACCCCCCAGAGTGAAAAAAAAAATCACTTTTCATTCTCTGCCCTGCACTACTTCACTAAGTTGCTTATTTTGGAAAATATGCTCTTTGTCCTTTCTCCACGGGCACAAGGATGACACATTTTCCACATTACTCATGATGATGAAGCCATGAGACCGCACCAACCTGATGCCATTAAAATCCTCCTCCCACACCATCACATATTCTGTATGTTATTGTATTATGCTAGTGCCTATGACTGCTAGTCAAGAAGCAGGACCCTACTGTGGTAGGTGCTATATCAGTAGATCCCAACCTTTTTGGCTTTTTACAACCCTGAAGGGCCACCAGTCTATTTACTTAAAATGTAATTAAGTTTCATTTATAATTAATTAACATTTAATTGATTAAATTTATATTACATTTTAATTAAATAGATTGGTTGGCCCTTCAGGTTTGTAAAAATTATATTTCTGGCCCTCAAGCCAAAAAGGCTTTTTAAAAAAATTAATTTTTTTTTTAAAGTTTATTTTTAAAGGGGGGGGGGCAGGGTGCCCATGAACACCCAGAATCTCCCCCACCTCCAAGCCAGGCCCAGACAGGCCCCCAAGGAACCGGGCCAGGCTCTCTCCCCCAGCACCAATGCTGTGTGTTGGACACAAGACTGGCCCTGGGTGGATGTGATCCCCCACCGCTCCGCACCTCTGAGTGTATCGGGGTGCAGTGCCAGGCTCTGCTCAGCCTGAACTAGCCCCAGCCCAGTGCTCCCCACATGCCAGGTCTTGTCCAGGGCCTCCCCACCACGGTGTCCTGACCGCTTGGGGACCGTGATAGGGCACCCCCGCCTGGCCCTCACCTGGGCAGCAGCCCACTCTGCCATGGCCTCAGCCTGGCTCTGTCCAGCGGGCTCCACTCCCGGCTCCTCCCAGCTGGCTGGCACTGCCCTCCCTCCTCTCCAGGGGTCCCTACCACTGCTGCTACTGGAGAGAGCCCAGCGCCGGGGGAGGGAGGGAGGGACAGAGAGAGGCTGGTGGCTACAGCCTAGCTCCCAACCGTGAGCCAGGACCAGGTGGCCGCAGTACAGCTTCCATCCAGTGGCAGGCAAGCGCAGGCCATTTCAAAAAGCCCTGCGGGCCACTTTTGGCCCGCGGGCCAGTGGTTGAGAACCCTTGTGCTAGATGATGTGTTTTACAGAAAGATTTCAGAAATGTTTTAGGTAGTATAAAAAATTGTTGATTCCCCCTACATGTAAAACCAGAATTTTTTTTTAACTACCATGTGTCCAGCTATACAAGCCTTGAAGTGAAAAACAGTTTAGAAAATAAAGGGACCTTCAATAACTTTTCTTTACATAACATCTCAGTTTTAAAGTATGATATGTTAATCTAATAGGGCTTCAAATGTGCATCTTGTATTGCTGGCTTTCTACATGGTAGCTGTCCAGTATACTTTACGGCTCTTTTTCTGTTGCCTTAATGCATCTCAAACAATCAGATCTTAAACCCGTTGTATTTGCCATGGAGCAAATAATGCTCTAGTAAGAGTTTTATTTGTTAAATAACGTGGTGGGTATTTTATAATGGTGGTTAACTAAAACAAAATTAACCAAAAAACCAAGTAACTTCATGGTTGTTCAAGTTTGTGGAATAAGGTATACTACAGAGGTAATCCTTGCAGAGAAACAGAGGACAACTGATCTTTATCCACATGGGATCTACTTTGATATGGATGTAGAGGATCAAGACCCTTTTTTTGTATTCCAATACAGACATAACAAAATATACCAAACCAAGTTACTGTCTCTTCAGTTCATCACATTTTCTATGTCAGTCACTTAGGCTATGCATCTTCGGAGGCTTATGTACTGGAAAGGCCCCATTCATTTCTTACATGCCTGAAGTTACTGAGTCTTTGGAGGATCAGGGCTTTTAACTGTAAATTTTCTGAGCAAAATATTGACTTATGGTCTTGTCTGTGATCTAGTACAAAGTTGCTGCTCATTAAAAATTGCTGCTCATTAAAAATTTAGAATATAAAAAATACACACAATTCCATAGCAGTATAGTAAATAAAACTTTATTTAATCTCAGCTCCTGCCAGATTAGCATTGCCAGTCACAGATCAGCATATGATACAGTTATGTATTTATTTACAATTTACAGTAGTGTATTTCTTCTCCAGAAAATATAAGTACAAAAGCTAAGCATAAACAAATGAGGTACTAAAATTTGGATTTATTGTAAGCAAAAGCTTCAAGAAATGGCCTTTAGCAAACAATCAAAAGATCAAATTGGAAGAAAATATTCCAACAAAAAAGGCTTAATTCACCAGGAATCACCCACTAAGTGTTATCCACCCAAAAATGTATTGCACAATTCATTTAGTCAAAAAATCAAAAATAAATAGAAGACAAACTGCTAAGTTCAACTCTTAAAAACACCCAGTGAACCCTGTATTGAGATACAAGAGTGGAGTAAAGTCTTTCTAGGTTAGTCTTTTTTCTTCCCTTTAAAAAAATAACCTTTAACACAAAATAGAAGACGGTAGTCAATATGAGGAGAAAAAAGACTCATCACCAGATAACCACTGATTAGCATCTCTTCTCAAGGCAGTTTTAACTATATTCATGGTCCAAAGTGTGCGTTCATTATTTTGTCTTGCTGCTCCATCTGGGACCCTGAATAATAGTTTTTCCTCTTGTCCATTCTCAATGGAGAACAGAGATACGAATGTATTTCTAAGCAGCATTGTCATGAGACATTACTATCACAATTTCTTCAAGATGGTCGCAGCCATGACTAGGGAGAAAAAAAGATTAAAGAATTAAATTAATGTTACATTATAAAGAGAAAATTATAAGCACATTTAATATTAAAATACATAAATCAGGAGAGCAATTGAATTTGGTTGCTGGAGAAAATGAATGGGAGACAGAAAGCTCTTGGATTTGAGATCAGGCTGAATGACATTCTCTGATCTTGGGCAAGTAATTCAATCATTATATGTTTCAGTCAACGCGACTATAAAATTGGGCAAAAAGAGTAAGACCCCACTGGAAACTAAATACTGCATCTGAGCATCATGCCTAGTTAAATAAAATATAAAACAGAGGTTTAGAAAGAGACAAAATATTATTCTCCCTTCTTTCCTATCAATGCCTGTATTAAAGATGAAGGGAAAGTAATGAGGCTCAAACTCAGGACAATTCCTTCTTGGGCCAGTTATGAATCCCTTGTACATAATCAGGAAGTGAACACCTCACATTTGCAATCCAGTCAGCATCACCTTGATTATAAGCTGCATGGAGACAAGAAAAACATCATATCTGGGGGCATTAAACTGTCATATAACCTAAAGCTTTGAAAAACTAGGGCAGCACAATTTACTCCTACTAGAAGATTTTATTAGATTATACAAGATGTACATGCACTGGCCTCATCTATATTAGAAAAATGACTGTTGCTGACATCATGGTCAGCATCAAGCCCCTTCTTTTCCTCTTCTAAAGGAAGCTGAAAGCTGTTTTACTGATTGAAAGGGCAAAACCATTTTTTCCTCCGACATCCCTACAAAAAGTGTAACAGGGATTACATCTCAATCATACTTTCTATAATGGTGCTGAAAATAGTTTTACCCTGTTGATACTGACACGTCTAACATTTTCACTAGTAGTAAAGGAAAAGTCCATTGATACTAATGTCCCAGGAAAGTAAGGATCAGAGGACAGATATTCCAAATATTGTGCTCAGAATGCCATATTTAAGAGAGTATGAAATAAGGATAAGAGTAGAATCCTTTTTTAAACTAAGTTTTGTATTGTTTTAGTTTCAAGGGAGAAAAAAAATTAGACAAGCTCAGCCTGTTCTACAGAATTTGTTTTGAAATATTATGTAACATTTTATAGCAATGATATTATCAGGGTGCTAATCAAGTTACATTACGCAGTAAGTAGAGACTATTTACACTTCGATGTCCTATTGCTGTGGACCACTACTGTTTTTAATTTTTACCTTGAGTGGTCTGATGCACCCTTTTCTTTGTAACCCAACCCAATCACCTGGTCCCTAACACTATGGTTATTTGTGCACAAGTTCATTAATGAAGACAAACTAATTTGTAACAAATTGTATATCCACAAATACTATGAGGTTCCCAATCAAAAATGTCTTTCCTTCCCACTCTCTGCATTGTTGTTGTCTGTTATCCTCAACCCATGGCCCTGAGCTAGCAAAATACTGAAGCATGCGCTGAACTTTAAGTAGGTTTGAAAACTAATTTGAAGCCATCTTGAAGTTAAGCACATGCATAAGTGCTTTGCTGGATCAGGGCTCATGTATGCAATATTTTATTTTAAGTATTTTATTCAATTGGAACCTCTTTTGACTTTTCTATGGTTTGGGGATCCATTTGAAGTACCACAGTAAATTAGCGTATTCCAGTAATTTGACTTACCTCGTTGCTTATTCAAATAAGAAGCCCAGAAAATGATAAAAGCACAAACAGAACAAATCCAAGTTCAATTTTTTTTGTATTATAGGCTATTTGATTAACAATCTTTTTCTACTCTCTTTTGATATATTGGGGATTTGTACAGCTCTGAATCAGTGTTTGAAAAGATGCAAACTCTCCTCCGATCAGAAAATATATTAATCTTGAAATTGAGGTTCAATTTTTACAAAATTAGCTTTCTAAAGTGAATGATAATAAACGGTTTGTTTAGGAGTATATTACAAGATTGTTATCCAAAGAGAAATCAATAACTATGAACAAAACCAGAGAGGAGAGAAAGAAATATCTAGCAAAAGGATAATCGCATGCTATGAATTTGACCTTCAAATAAAACACAATACACATATTAGGCTTTCACTCACCCACATGCTAACTAAGCACAGACTGATGGAAAACTCAGAAGATACCACTGCGAGGTGAGGTAAACTACAAAGCCAGGAAGAAAACATCTTATTGGAATATTTTATTAATAGCACAAACATGAGCTCAGTGGACACCTTGTGCTTATAAACAAGGCTGAGAGGATTAGACAGAAACAACACTGAAGTAAATACTAATATACGTAGACGATAGCCCAAGTCAATTTATCTGTGATTTGTTTATAAACTTTCAAGAGAAACTCTTAGATACATGTCCATTGTGTAGGTCTGGGAAGGATCAGGCACTAAAATGTTAAATAAAACTGGCCAGAATCCTTAACTTACTACTGTGTAAACGTGTTTTATTTCAGTAGCCAAACAAACAAATTGACAATTTACCCTTTTAAAACCTGTATTTTTATTATATATATCCAGCAAAAGTTAATAGGAATATCAGATTTTTTTCTTACCAGAATAATCAAAGCATTACACACTTGTTTAAAAAATATATACATTTATGCTCTAATTTAGACAATGTATTCCTCTAAAAAGGGAAAAATATTTAATAAATGTTTTTCATATATCACCATCATCTTTAATATGCGTGGATATTTTAGTCTAATCCCAGCAGCCTAAATCTGCTTAATTTTTACACACAAACACATTAAAAAGTTTAGTAAACATCTAAACAGGTGCCACTCTCGGCAGAGTAATAAGCTACTAAAAAGGATAAACTGGTTAGACACGTTTAATTTGTCGTCAGTTGAAAATGTTAACCATACACATCTCATACACCATATAACATACACCATACACCCCCCTCTCCCCCCCCCCAAGTTACACTGGCCTCAAAAGACATCTGAAGACAAAGTAGATCATTATAGAAAACCTTAAGTGATTTGGACGCAGGGTTTCTGAATTAGGATACTCTGATCTGCTAAACACAGTTAAAATTGTCGTCATTTTGTTTTAAAAAACGAAATGGCAATGGTTTATGAAACTTATTTAATTTGGCATCCCTAGAAAATATTTTGTGCACAACATTTGTTGATTAAAATAAAATCACTGAAGTTAACTTTTTCCTTAGTACCAATATTAGAGAATGTTTGCTCCTTGCAAGCTGATGCAGGGTACCAAACGCTACTGCAGACCTAAGCTTTCACTTAAAGATAAAGTTAGTCTCAAGTCCTTTTCTTTGTAAAGACAGATCGCAAAATATAACTCAGTCACCAGAGAGGTTTATCAATGGCAAAAAGACAACTTTCCACCTGAAGGCTTGAGAGGGAGTTAACAAGGTAAAGGTCTTTAATATCTGATTATTTTACCTTTGAAGACAAGCAGGGTGCTAATAATTTTAGATAACACGGTACAGATACTTTCAGTGTAAGGAGTGCTTAGCTTGGAAAGGAAGTTGCAAGTCTTTCAAGTAATAAAATGCCTGTTACACTTCTTATAAAACAGTGATCATGCAAGGAGTGCTTTTTCTAATTAGCACTATATCTTGTTTCTCTGAAAGCATAAAGTACTTCACTCCTGGTCTTGTACTTCACATACTTGGATATCTTTTTTGTAAATTAAAGTACTCCTCTCAATTCCTTAAATAACTGAAAATCTAGCTCTTGGGAAATATTAAAGACACTAGAATAGTACAAGTTCCATTCTGTCCCTTCCCAAATCTGGACTACTCTTTGCTCACATATTGGGGGAGCCGAGTAGGATTTCAGTATTTGTTGTCAATTTTTAAAAGACTGAAATCTTTCTCTGTAAGGCAGAAGTACTAATGTAGACAAAGCAAAACCAGGTGGGCACAGGAATTGTTACCATTTTTCTTTTCAGTAAGGATAGATGCCTGTACATGGCTACCTAGCAACCCCTTTGTCAGGGCCGTTCCTGGGGGGGGAGCGGGGCCCAGGGCCAATCGGCCTCGGCGTGGCCCCACCCCGTTATGCTGGAGGGGAGCGCTTCGGGCAGGTCGGCCCTGGACCCAGCAGCCACGGCCGCGGCCCCAGGGAGGGGGAGAGGGGCAGCCGGGTGGCTGGGAGCCGAGGCCACGGCCCCGGGGTGGCAGGGAGCCACAGCTCTGGGGTAAGGGGCAGCCGGGGAGCTGAGGCTGTGGCCCCGGCGCGGCAGGGAGCCACAGCTGCAACGGGGAGCTGCAGCCCAGGGGCAAGGGGCTGCCGTGGCAGCAGGAAGCCGAGGCCACAGCCGCGTGGCGGCAGAGAGCCACAGCTGCAGCCCCAGGTGGGAGCAAGGGGCAGCCGGGGCGGCAGGGAGCCGAGGCAGCAGCCCCAGCCCTGGGGCGGCAGGGAGCTGCGGCTCAGGCTGCGATCCCGATGCGGCAGGGAGCTGAGGCCGAGGCTGAGCCCGCCTGCCCCAGCCATGGCCATGCTGCGGGCAAGGGCCAGCCCCGGCCATGGCCATGGCCATGGTACTGTACACCTGCCCCGCCCCGGGCCTTCCTGCTCTGCCCTGGGGGCGGGGAGGAGGAGGATCGGCACAGGGGCCAGAGGAAGCGCTCCCAGCTCGGCAATGGGGAGCTGGGTGAAACGCGGCTGTGGGGGTGCCGTGGGGCCCGGGGCAATTGCCCCGTTCGAGCCCCCTTCCCCCCCCCCCCAGGACAGCCCTGCCCTTTGTCACTACCACCAACAGAA
>VOCT01090259.1:0-14931 GCA_007922175.1 Pelusios castaneus | reverse complement strand
GGACACTTCCTATCCCCTGGAGGGCCTGTGCATGGACGGATCTGAACGCTGCATTGCTGGCATGCAAGGCCTGGGCAGTCTAGTTCTGATGGCAGTGACAATCTTACCAGAGGCTACGGTGAGGGGCCACGCCGAGCAGCACTGGCTAGCCGAGCTGGGGTGACACTGGGGAAATGCACGGTGGTGTCCGAACAGGGGCTGCTCTGTGCACTCCTCCCTGCTCCCGCAGACAGAAGGGGAAGGATGAGTGGCTGCTTCAGGCACTGAAATGGGACTCAGGAGATCTGGGTGTAGCTCCTGGGTTTGCCAGACCCCACCTGGCCCTTGCTGGGAAGTCGCGTCATCTCTCTGTGTCCAGCTCCCCACCGATCGAATGGGGATAAACCTGCAGGGCCCAGGGCTGTCTCTGCTTTTTTATACTCAGAGGGCACATTCGAGAAGGCTACGTGCAACCACACCATTAGTGACGATCCTAGGTGACGCTGGAAAGATGTTTGATAAATTGCTGAGTCACGTGATAAACAGATGGTATCACATGACTCATCTTCACATGTATGGAATATGTTTTGTGCAGGAGAGAGCTCCGGATGTATTTCACAGTTAATCAGAAAGATGGGTGGGCTCCTCGCCGACAGGTGTCTATGCTGCTAACCGACACTTTGTTTAAAACTGTAGGTACTGGCGAGGTGCTGAGTACAGTGGTGGTTGGTTTGATATGGACTTGCTTTGTAACTTTCACATAACAGTAGTCCAGGGTAGACTATGGGCCTGGGTAGAACAGCAAAGACTGACTCATCTGGACGTCAATGTGGGGAATCTGGTTTGCAATTCATGTCAGTCTGTTTACTCTCGGATGAGACTTTTATGGTTTGAATGGAGATCAGAAAAAAGCATTTTACGCGGCAAAGGAACGCAGCATGTATCCCTGTGACATCTGACATGCTAATCTTATGGAAATAGATTAATTACAAATGCTATTTCTCTAGGCTTAACTTCCGACCATAAGGTCACTGCTAAAGCATAAAAAGCTGATGAGTCTGTGCAGAATAATAATGCAAACCGTTGGAACGATCACGCAGTGAATCACAAGCTCCAGTGGAAAAGGATGGAGTTCAAATGAGTGGAGACTGGCAGCTTTCCTGGCTCCAGGACTTGAAGCATTTTCAGGCTGCTCGCGGAAGTGGTGTACCGTATTGAGCGCTACAGCTGAGATTTCCAAAGCTGCAAAGGGGGTCAAGATGTTCAGTCCCTATTAAACCGATTGGAAGCTGGGATCTCTGAGACAGCTTTGGCAATCACAGGGGGCATCTACGCTTACGAGTTAGGGCGACTTAAGGAGGCTTAAGTCAACCTAAACTGCTCCACGTCCACACTGGGCTTTCCTTAAGTCGACGTAAGGAAAAGTTAAGTCGACTTAATAACACCTCGTTTTATGTCGACTTAACGCTTAAATCGACCTTATTAGGTCAATTTAAGCCAATGTGGATGGGGATTAGTGCCTAAGTTGACCTTATTAAATTGACTTAAAGGGTTAAATCAACTCAATAAGGTTGAAAAGGGGCTATGTCTACACTAGAAAAGTTAAGTCGACTTTTGTTAAGTCGACTTAATAAGGTCAACTTTAAGTCGACTTAATAAAGTTGACAACTTTTCTAGTGTAGACATAGCCATAGTCTACCATTTTTAGGTGGTTTAGTTTATCGGTATTTCAGCCAAACTTTGCAGTGTCCGGTTTTTGCGCACTGCAGAGTGTTCCATAAGGCAAGGAGATCTCGCCTCTGGACACAGGCAAATCACTCTTTTGGGAGTCTCATCTCACAGGTTTTAACCAGGCAAAACTCCTGTTACTTCAGCATGAATTCTTCTGCTTCCAGTAGTGCTGGGTTCTTTGTCTTCTTGTAAAGGAGGGAGGACGTATTCAGTGCAGACCATTCCTGCTGTGATTTGGAAGGAATTGGTTGGGGAATCTGAACATAAGGGGCTCCTCACAGCCAGAACAGGGCAGCACCTTGATGCCCTTCTGCATCAGATGCATGTACCTGTTTATTGCGTGGTTTAGGTCCCTATCTCTGTCGCTGACCAGCCCTGGCTCTGTGACAGCTGCAATTTTCTCAATGTTTCTGGTGAAGTGTTATGGCCAAAGTGAAACGGATTTTCTTTCTTCTCTGCTAAGTCTGTATTTGGAGGCATTGTCTCTCGAGCCACTGGCCAAGGGCTCCTGGAAGAGATTCCCTCCGTCCTGCCATCTTGCTTTGCAGGTTTCCGCAGCTGACTGGATTTCTCATCTGAGCAGTGCGCCTCAAAAGCAGGTTCTGACTCTTTTCTAAGTCAAATCTGAACACAACTAGTTTCCTCCATTTAAAAAGTCAGAAAGAGAAATCTCAGAGTTTCCTGTAATGGAATAACTTTGGTAAGAAAATACGTGTCATCTGATTGCTGCAGAGAGCCCTGCGATGACGGGTGTTGGCCCAGAGATGGCCAAGAATGATGGCAATGAGATAAGCAGAGAAAATGAAGTCTGGTGTGAGTTCTCCTTAGTAGACTGGAGACTCTGAATTCATTCCTCGAAACATATTAAATGCCGGCTAGGTCCTCGCTTCCAGGCAGCCTTTTGGCTCGTTTCAGGCTCCAGAAATGGATAATGACACCAAACACCAGTGCTGGCATTTTACAGGCAAATTAGGGGCGTCTAGTGATGTCAGCGGAGGTTTGTACATTTGCTTTGTAGTTTAATTTCCTTTGGTTTGTCATTCCTGTTACAAAGCGGGCAGGCTGCTAGAACCCATCTGTCTACCCATTTCGCTTTCGCTCTTGGCAGCCGTCAGGCAGCATCCCCTGGAATTTTCCTCCAGTCATTTCCATTTCCCATTATCCCGTGTTCACGACTTCGGTGTGTTGCCATGGAAACGATGGTGGGGTGTCAAGTGGCAGATTGTAGGGCACTGATGTTAACTTATGGTGACTGCTGTGTGGTTGGCGTCATTATTTCCGCCCTGCCCGAGGATTTCCCCGAGGATAACACACGGTCCTGCTCTGTGCAGCTTCTGCCGAAGGCCCTGCTGCAGGTTTGTAAGCTGCTGCAGCTCCATTGGAGTCCGTGAGACTGTTCACATGCTCAAAGCCGGGTACCCAGTTACACACCTTGCTAACCGAGGCCTCAACCTTTATCACAGAGAGCCCCAGGCAGTGGGATGGAGGAAAGACTGTAGCTAAAGGGTATGTCCCCCCACAGGCCAGGCTGGCAGGACGGAAGGAAAGGACCACGTGGAGCTGGCTGTTGCCTTGAAAATGCACTTCTGCCAGATGCAGGGTACTTCTGGAGCCTGTCTTGCTGTTCCTTCAGGAGAGTCCCTGAGCTGATCACTGTTGTAACGTTAAATTGCCCATTCCTCTGTGCCGTTATTGTGTGATCCTGGCTGACGTTCACTGCCGTCTAGGTCGTGGGAGTCTGAACCGTGCGCTTGACATTAGCCCATTACTGTAAATCCACCTGTGCAGATGCACTGTACTTCTCTGAAGCTTGCAAAGGGATGTAAGAACTGCCAGACTGGACTAGACCAATGCGCTATGCGGTTCCACAGAAGACCTGTGAAGGCGTAGCTTCCCCACAATGCACCTGTGTTTGCAGTACCCACTGGAGGATGCTGTTTGGCCTCCGGTCACCCTATCTTATTCCTTTCCCCAAAGTACATTCCTCTAGGACCTCCCTCACCGTCCTGTCCTCCAGGCAACGTTCTCTAGGCCTGATCTCCCAGCCAGTTCCATTCCCTGCTGGTCAGCTTCACCCATGTTCTCTCACTATATTTCCACCCTGCATAAAGGATGCCCTGAGGGCTCACAGCTGCTGTCCAGGAGGTGGAGATTGCAAAGGGCTTTATGTGCATGTGGCGTGAATGTCACACTCAGTGGGGGAAGCAGGAGTTCGTTTGATCTTGACTCAAACTTGAACTCTTTTCCCAACTGGAATCAAAACTGAGCATTTGGGAAGGAAAAGCCTCCATGACCATCCGTGCCTCTTACCTAGTCCCACTCACACAGCCAGCAACAGCAGCTAAAGAAAACAGAGGGAGCTAGACTCTGTGGACTCTGTGCCTCTGGATGGTGTTGGGGAAGTGGAGGAATGAGCTAAGAGCACACAGTCGGTGTATTATCTCTCTTTGGGAATTACCTGACGCCAGTTAATTCGCTCACATCCAGAATGAAAGTTCCTAAATGCACTTTTGCACAAATCATATCCTGCAAACCACTCAGCCGCCTTAATTGCAGAAAGCACTGAAGGAACAGAAAAGCCACCTGTCACTGGAAGAAAATTGATTTCTATGTAATTGACAGAAATACACATGACAACATGAGATTTCATCCAGTCTTCAGAATAGCAGTAGGAGCTGGGCTTGTCTGACTCAGGTGGAAGTATGAACCAGAGAGGAATACTTAAATAGCTTGCTGGATGCATCTCCTTTAATTACTGTGTGATATCAGGCACAGTGTACAGTTACCTGAACAACAAAATAGCCACGTGTGAGATACGCTACAGTTAGATATCACTTCCCTTGCACCAGGTCCCCCTATTTCCTTTATTGTACCCCCACAGTAGGCGTGACTTCTGACCCTGATCCAACTTTTTTAAATAACAAGAGAAAACCCAGCACAGCATGTAGCAGCCTGCGGCTGTGCGTCAGCTCTCCGGTTACCAGACTCAGGGTTGCGGGGTTGGTGTTACAGAATCAGAGAAGATGAGGGTTGGGCGGGACCCCAGGAGGTCACCTCGTCCAACCCCCGGCTCAATGAAGGACCAGCCCCAACTAGGTCATCTCAGCCAGGGCTTTGTCACTAAGAGCTGGACAGACTTACGGCCTTGGGCTGGAGAGTGGGTTGAGTTTCCGAGTCCAGCTGATTTTAACAGCGCAGAGCAAACCTGCGGCTGTCGACCCACAGTTGCCGCTGTAGACGCAACCCCAGACATAACTCCATTTCTTAGAATGATTCCCAAGGGGGAATGCCAGTTCAGAACGAGGGGGAATTTCATCTGGAGGCCAGGAGGTTGGCAAACGCAGCCCAGTTGTGTGGATACTGATGGACGTGTCTCAGCCTAAATAGTATGAAGGTACAACTGGAGAAGCGTGTGAAGGGGATGCTATGGCGATAGCGGGGGCCTGGATTCAAGGACTCAGGAGGTCCCTCCCAGTCCTACGTGCCGAGGTCTCAGCTCACTGGGGCTATGCAGATGTGGCTCTGAGAGTCTGGGGCTGGTTCTCGTCTGTGTGGTGCCAGGGCACTGTGCCTCAGAAAAGCCATCCTGCTGCTCAGCCCCAGCCTTCTGGTGCGCTCAGCGCAAATGTTGATTCTTGCCTTGCTGGAGACATCAGGGGCTGCATCAGAAAGGTAGGTGGATAGTTGAGTCTTGCTCGGCTTCCCCCACCTGCGGTGGCTAGTCTCTATGGAGGGAGGCTTTGGGCTCTGGGCGGACTGCAGCCAGATTTGGGACTTAGCTCCAGCGGTGATGGAGTCATGGGAGAAAACTCAGGACAGAAAGAAAGAGACCCTGCCCACCCTCCCTTTGGCAGAGGGGAAGACTGATCGAGTGGATACGTACAGTGCAGAGACTGCATTGTTCCTGTTGGGGGTGTTTGGATCCATTGGCCAGAATGGGATTGTATTTCCTAAAGGTTAAGAGCATTATTTTAGAATATGCTGTGTTCTGGCTCAGGACTCTATGCTTCTCTGCATTGTTACTCGTGGGGCATCAATAAAACAACAGCCATTGCATTAATAGAAAGTGGGTCGGGAGGGTGTGTGGGAACTTGCCAGTGTTAATCCTGGAACATGAATTCTCAGCCTCTTTGGGATTCTCCACTGGGATTATTGATTGAAACAAAGGTCTAGTTTGAATTTGGGCATGATGCCAGAGGACACAGAAGCTTCTCTTAATCTTGTTTTGAGCACCCAGTTCTTGAAAACCCTGAAAGTGATGGCAGAGGGGCCGTAGATGGCAGCAGAGCTCTACTGAAGAACCGTTGTGCACTACTCATTACTCCTCAGAGGGGAAAGAGAGAGAGGGCATTATGCACAGCAGAAGTCTGCCCATGCCTCAAACGAACCCGTTTGGCAGTGCATATATTGTGTGCCACTCTAGAAAGAGAAAAGTGACTTTCTTAGGGTCCCTGTCTAGATCAAATCCAGAAGCATGCTCTCAGATTTTGATCCTGTTACTAGAAACCTGGGTAGGGCTTTTAACCTCCGAGATGGGTCATGTGTAGACCTGGATGGTGGGAGTGTCCTTAGCTGTCAGGTAGAACGTCTCTGTTAGGAATTCTGACCACCTCAAACGTACCAGACAGGACTGACCAATTATCCTTGTGTGGCGAGTGGGTCGGCAATGATGCGTTCCCAGTACTCCAAGCCAACAGATGGTTTCAAATAGCTGTAGGTTATTTGGAATCGGATGTAATGCTACTTTTAGTCAGTTGCAAAGAACACGAGGGGGATGTCTGACTAACGCGTCTGAAGCGTCAGGATTTGGAGCTGCTCTCCTCTGACAAATAGAAGGGAATGACTTTGTTACCAGTGAAGATAAGTCAGGGATTGTGTACAAGCGCTGAACCCCAGGATAGGCTTGCTGCAGCCAGCCGCAGCGATAACTGCTGTGTGTGGAGCTAACTGGAGGAGAGTTCCTGTTTTCAAAGTCCAGATACGTCGCTTTAAGACTCCTGTGTCAAGGCCTAAGCCAGTCTCTCACTTTTTGAAACCAGGATGGGCACCAATGTGGGGGCATCTCTTACTGCAGGGATTGTACTCCTTTCTCGGCAGCAGCTGGAGGTGATGTTGTGCTCCATGGAGCTGCTCTAACCCAGTCTGGCCATTCCCGCGGGGGTGAGGGAGACTCATGAAATGCCCTGGGGTTCTGTTGTGTGGAGCAAGACTTTCTTAGGCTTGTTTTAAACCTGCTGCCCTATAATTTCATTGGGTGACCCCCGTTTTGAAGGTGCTATGAAGGGGCAAATCTCACTTCCTTACTCACTTTCTCCACACTTGTCCTGATTTCATAGACCTCTGTCATATCTCCCCTCACTCGTCTCTCTTCTTCGCTGAACTGTCCCAGTCTTTTTAATCTCTCCGCACATGGAATCTGTTTCCTACCCTTAAATACTTTTCTTGGCCTTTTCTGTACCTTTTCCAATTCAGATGTATCTTTTCTTTTGAGTTGGGGAGGTCAGAACTGCATGCAGTAGCTCAGGTATGGGGACACCATGGAGTAATATAGTGGCATTATAATATTTTCTGAATTATTATTGATCCCTTTCCTAATGATTCCCAACATTCTGCTGGCTTTTTGGACTGCGGCAGCACACTGAGTGAATGTTTTCAGAGGCTATCTCCGATGATGCCAAGATCTCTTTCCTGAGTGCTAACAGTTCATTTAGACCATTTCGATAATAAATTACATTGCTTTATATGTATAGTGGACGGCTTTCCTGTGTACATTACTTTGCACTTATTGATACTGAATTTTTTCCACGTCATTTATGAATATGTTGAGCAGCTCTGGTTCCAGTCCAGACCCTGGGAAACACAGCTATTTACCTTTCTTCCAACTGGAAACGGACTGTTTTCTCCTTCTCTTTGTTTCCTACCTTTGAACCAGTTACCGATCCAGGAGAGGAACTTGCCTCTTATCTCACGACCGCTTACTTTGCTTGAGAACCTTTGATGGAGGAGCTGGTGACAAGGAGACAATATGCATTTTAGTATGGATAGATGTATACATCTAGGAACAAAGAGCGTAGGCCATACTTATGGGATTGAGTGACTCTCTCCTGGGAATCAGTGACGGAAAAAGATTTTGTGGTTGTGGTGGATAATCAGCTGAACCTGAGGTCCTAGTGTGACGCTGTGAGCAAAAGAGCTAATGTGATCAGAGGATGCATAAATAGGGAAATCACAAGTAGGAATAGAGAGATTATTTTACATCTGTATTTGTTATTAGTGCAACTACAGCTGGACTTCAGTGTCCAGTTCTAGTGTCCACAGTTCAAGAAAGACATTGATAAATTGGAGAGGGTTCAGAAAAGAGCCATGAGAATGATTAAAGGGTTCGAAAACCTGCGTTAGAGTGATAGACATAAGGAGTTACATCTATTTATTTTAACAAAGAGAAGGTTAAGGGGTCACTTGATTACAGTCTACATGGGGAACAAATATTTAATAATGGGCTCTGCAGTCTCGTGAGAAAGTTTAACGTGATCCAATGGAAATAAGATAAACAATTTTAAGTCACAGTAATTAGCCATTGGAACAACTGACCGAAGGTTGTGATGCATTCTCCATTGCAGATAATTTTTAAATGAACATAAGTGGTTTTTGTAAAAGATTTGGTCTCAGCATTATTTTGGGGAAGTTCTCTGGTCTGTGTCAGACTAGATGATCACAATGGTCCATCCAGGCCTTAGAATCAATGAACTAATGAAAACAGGCTACTAAAGAGTAAAGCTTCCTTTTGGAACAAGTGTTCTTCATGGTAACAAATCCCAGTGCGGCGTGTTATCTCAGTAAACAAAACAAGCAGGGCTTTGGAGGTCAAGGTTTACAGTCAGACCAGTAGGTTTCTTTCCCCCACTGCAGCCAAGAGAGATTGGTTCCCAGGGATTTGTGCATTTGTATATAAATATAAAAACAGCTCCTCCTTAAGCTGTACAACAGAGACATCCCTTCAGCTGAAGCCAGTGGAGCTAGACCGGTTTACACGAGCTGGGGGTATGGCCCTGAGGTTCCAGACCTCTCAGTAATTCGGTACCTCCATGTGGGAACAAAGACATCTTTGTGGAAAGCATTTCACGTGAGGACTGTTTCTGCAGTTCTCAGTTATCACCCACAGAATGTTTTGGGTTGCATTTTCAAAGCAGCTTGGGCAATGACCATATAAATCCCATTAACAATAATGGGATTTTACCATTTTAAAGTAATTCCATGTGCACTATTTAGAAACTTGTTCCTCAGAAATTCCCCGCATCAATCGGTCATCATACTCTAGTGCAGTAGCATCAAAGGTTTTATTTGCCAGGCAATCCGGTTGCTGTCTCTAGCAATGTGTATGTGTGTGTCTGTGTGCGGGGGGAGGGAGGGGAAGGGGTGGATTTTTAGACCACAAACAACATTCTGCAAACAGTGAGCAAAAACGTATGATTAGGGATGATTTTCTTTTCAGTGGGTTTATTGTGAATGTAAATATACAGTTATACTAGAAAAGAAATGGGAAAGCAAGGCACTTCTGATGATATCTATCGCTTCCTCCTGATAAAATGTACCAGGTTACTATTAAATAGCAGATAAAACATGGAATCTGATTTGCCTCCTGGCCAGGTAAGTAACTTGCACATTTAGATTTGAAGCAGTGATGATGCAAATCTTGCTTCCAGTGGCCCAGAGATGCTCCATACCTGCATTTTATGGTAAAAGATTCATGATGGAGACCAAGAGATTATGAACACACTTATTGATAGGAAAAACAGAGTCCTGTGGCACTCTTACAGAATAACAGTGCCACAGGACTCTGTTGTTTTTCTGTGATAGACTATCATGGCTCCCCCTTTGGAATTTATTGATAGGGTGAGACTAGAACTCAGCAAAAGCTTTAGTCATTCCTAAAACAGTGAGAATAAGTCAAAATGCCTTTTAAAAATAACTATGAAAGCTGATCAAATTCTTTTGTCTAAACTTTTTCTTTTTAAAACAAAAAAATGGCTTTTTGAACACAATGAAAAAATGTTGAGAAAATTTTCACTTTGGAAAAACTTCTCCTGTTTGACAAAGAAACCTGAAAGCTGAAAAGCTGGGTTCTGTCCAAGCAGGTGGAGCTAACAATCCCCAAAGGCTGTTTGATTATCACATGACCAGGCTAAAAGAGGTTAAGCTTTCAGCTAGGTTCGTCAAAGCCATTTTATTGGCCCATATGCTGCTGTTGTGGGGAGCAAAGTTCCTCCTTGGGAATCAACTGTAGGGCAGGATGCAAGTGGTCAGATTTCTGTGAAGTGTTCCCTGACTTGAATGCAATAAATGCCATGAGCAAATGCCACATTTGCAGATATAAGTAGGCCCGTAACTGGACAAGGTGTGAAGTGGGATAGAACCCTGCACGGATACAAAAATGTGGATCCGGAACCAGACCACACCCGCCCAATGTTAGTCTTCATCCGATCCACAAGCCGCATGACATGTTTTGTGTGGATCTGGAACCGCATTTGTAATCGAGCTTGGGCTTGCAGTCAGCATTTGATTGGCTCATCCACCACATGGGTCCCACCCATTTTTTCCTTTTCTTGTTTGCGATTTTCATGCTGTGCTGTCAATCAGATTGCCTTGGCCACCAATGAAATTTCTGATTGACAGCATGGCATATGACCCACAAACAAGAAAATGAAGAAGTGGGGGGGGAAGGCCTGGGGAATGAGCCAATCAAAGGACAGCGAGCTAACTGATTGACAGTGAGTGGTGTCTCTCCAAGCCCCAGCCTGTTGTGGCTGAGACTCTGGTGGTCTGCCAGCCAATCAATTAGAGCTCAACTGGGATCGGCTGGAGCACTTCCTTGTTCCCCCGAGTGCTGCTGGTGAGCCGATCATAGCAGCAGCTGCAGGGATCGATCATAAAAATAGAATCGGCAGCCGTGGCCAATCCACAGCAATGTGGCTGCGGATATCCACACCCACGGATGTGGTTACCCATGGATCTAAAGCAGATACCCGCAGATCTGCAGGGCTCTAAAGTGGGACACTCAAGGTGGGATTTTCCAAAAGGCTCCACATTAGCTTAATTCTCTCCCATGGAAAGAAAAGTTGGTTTTATTATTGACTCCAACAGTTAGTCACCACTGATCCCTTTGCAAAGTCCCTCCCCACGTCTGAGTATGTAAATACCTGTTTATGAGTCTAACATACTGAAATTCCTTGGCTCAAACGGGTTCAAACTCATCATTTCTCTCTTAGGGGTGAGACTCCAGTCAGCGCTATAGTCAGCGATAGAAGAGAAAAAGACTTGAGTGATAGACAAACGCTTCCCCACTCTACTTCCCATGTAGGCAGGTAGGTGCTGGATTATGGGGATGTTTCTTAGGTTGTTTGCCCCCGAGTTCAAGGGCCAATGATCCCATCTAGTACATGACACAGGTAGGAAGAGAGAGCAAATGGCACCAAATGCCTTCCAGGTCAGTGCAAACAAAATACCTCAAGGATTCATAGATTCCAAGGTCAGAAGGGACCATTGTGATCATGTAGCCTGACCTCGTGTAGAACATAGGACATGGAAATAAATAAAATTCTTGCCAGTGATGGAGAATCCTCCATGACCCTCAGTCAGTTGTTCCACTGGTTAAATTCTTTCACTGTTAAAAATTAAGGCCTTATTTCTGGTCTGAATTTGTCTAGCTTCAGCTTCTAGCCATTGAATTGCATTGTACCTTTTTCTGTTAGTCTGAAGAGCCCATTATCAAATATTTATTCTTCATGTAGATACTTCTACTTTCTAACCATCTCCTAGTTACGCTAAACAGATTGATCTCATTGGGTATGTCTACACTGGCAAGTTAGGTCGACTTAAGGAGGCTTAAATCGACCTAACTTAATCCATGTCCCCACTATGCTTTCATTAGGTCGACTTAAGGGGCTTCCTTAAGTTGACCTAATGAACGCTTAGGTTGACTTAATAAGAACTGTGGGGTATTCAAACTAACCCTCCTTAGGTCGACCTAACCTTTCCGCATAAGTCCACTTTCTTAGGTTGATCTAAGGGAAGTTAGGTCAAATTTCTATGTCCCGGTTAAGGGAAACTACTTTGTTAAGTCAACTTAACAAAGTCGACCTATCTTTTTAATAGTGTAGACATAGCCATTGAGCCTATCACTAGAAGGCATGGTTTTTAATCCTTTGATCATTTTTGTGGCTCTTCTCTGAGAGACTGCTAAGATAAGCACCCCTGGTGGACCCTAGCTGTGTACTCACTACTCAAGGCAGCTGTGGCTGTGCAAGACAGAGAGGCACTGGGGACATTGTCTGCACCATACTTGTGCAAAGGAAAGCCAGTGTGCACAGAACACACTTCCAGCCTGCCCAAGCCCGCTGCGAAGTGCGTCTGGCAGTGCACACAGGTTGTAGGCCTGGGTATGCAGGAGGTGAGGGGTTAGAAAGCTGTATGACTAACTTGCTAGTGGGCTAACGTGTGAATGAAGCCCATGCTTCTCTCTCTGTTCCTATTAAACAGTAGTAATCCAGTTTTGCTTTTTTTTTTTTTTAAGGCCAAAAGAGTGGAGCAGCTGTCCACAGACTCCAGCTAGTCTGGGGCTAGGAGAAAAACAAAGAGAAAAGGTTACAGATCCTCACGCCATACTCTGTAGGATGTCTCAAAGCTTGGGGACTAATCCCATTCATACTTTGTGACATTCCCATCTTGCAATCTGGGTGGGTGTGCAGCTGTGCCAAACCAAAATTCCTCTCCAAAGCCCCAACTTACCCTGCCTTGCTGTGTGACTGTCCGCTCCTGGGTCAGATTACAGCCAACCACCTCTGTATTATCGAGCCCCAGCCCAGTGAAGAGCACTCTCGCTAGCCACTCATGGGATGGTCCACCCGTGAACACCCCCAGTCCCAGATGCAAACCTGGGAACTTCTGTCTTGCAAGGCACAGTGTGCCCCCATTGAGCTTCGGAAGCTCATTCACGCTTACCATCAATTTAACAAAGAAATTGATATGCACCAGCTTTGCTCTCAGGCCCACACACATACTCACTCATGGCTGGAAAGAAGGCAATACTTCTTTCCCAAGTCTGTCAACCATGCCTCTGCGCTGGTAGATTTCCATGTACTGAAAGCTTCATTCAAGGCTTTTTCTAATAACTTCCTTGTCATTTCCATAGAAATGGATCATTTCGGGATCATCTAGTAGCTTTTGTATTTGCCCCTTCCAGGTATCAAAATCTACCTCCCCACTGGGATGCTGTGAACAACCAGAGAAACAGTTTGTAGGATGAATGACTGGAAGTAGTAACAACCTTCTGTAGATTTTACCACGTACTGTATGTATACCACTGTATGGACAGCCTCTGAAATAGCAAATGGAAATAGAGTCATAGGGCTGGAAGGGACCTCATGAGGTCATCTAGTCCAACCCCCTGCTAAAAGCAGGACCACTCCCACTAAATCCTCCCAGCCAGGGGTTTGTCTAACCGAGCCTTAAATATCTCCAAAGATGGAGATTCTACCACCTCCCTAGATAGCCCATTCCAATGCTTTTCCACCCTCCTAATGGGAAAGTTTTTCCTAATATCCAACCTCGACCTCCCCAGCTGTAATTTGAAACCACTGCTCCTTGTTCTGTCCTCTGTTACCCTCGAGAACAGCCTAGCTCCCTCCTCTTTGGAACACCCCTTCAAGTAGTTGAAGGTTGCTATCAAATCTCCCCTCAGTCTTCTCTTCTGTAGACTAAATAAGCCTAGTTCCTTCAGTCTCTCCTCATAAGTGATGTGCCCCAGCCTCCTAATCATTTTTGTTGCCCTCTGCTGGACTCTTTCTAATTTGTTCACATCTTTTCTGTAGTGGGGAGCCCAAAACTGGACACAGTATTCCAGATGCGGCCTGACCAGTGTCGAATAGAGGGGAATTATCACATCCCTCGATCTGCTGGCAATACTCCTACTGATGCAGCCCAATATGCCATTGGCCTTTTTGGCAACAAGGGCACACTGTTGGCTCATATTCATCTTCCCGTCCACCATAACCCCCAGGTCCTTTTCTACAGTGCTGCTACTTAGCTGATCGGTCCCCAGTGCGTAGCAGTGCATGGGATTTATCCATCCTGAGTGTAGGACTTTGCACTTGTCCTTGTTGAACCTTGTGAGATTGTAATTGTGTTTGAATGTCAGGGAACATACTTCTCTCTAGTCTAGACGTTAATTGCACTATGCTCTGAAATCGTTCTTGCTGTTAAAGAATTGCCATCTTTGGATTCCTGTCATCAGGAGTATTATGGGAAATTTTCTTCAATTTAATGGGAATCACATCTATTCACCATTCAATTTAACCTGTCCATATTCTTTTCTCAATATTTGAACTGCGAACTTCTTCCTACATTCACAAATTGCAACACTTTGTGTGGTGCTCTGTAGTCTCTTAAGTCTGGTTATTGCTCCAGCCACTCTCAAAGCCCTTTTGTAACTCTAGGTGACTCCCACTCAATCGAACTGAGAGGTCTGGATAATGCTTCCAAAGTTCCATATTCACAACCATATATAAATTCCTTCCTCTAAATTCCTTCTGAGCAACTACAGGGAAATTCAATTAACAGTCTTCAACCACAAGATTGCACTGTATCCATTCGGCCACCACAATTTTTAAACATCTCTGACTCACTAAACTTAAAATCTTGTTGTAATCAAGAAGTTTTTGTTTGTCATATCTAAAGCAGTGAAATGTTGAGAGTGAATTCCATGAATCCATGGAAACCTACTGAGTATTTGGGCAAATTAAACAGCTGTTGGAGAAAGGTAATGGAGAAGATATGGATGCCAGAAAAACTATAGCAGATAATTGCTCCACTTCAGGGTTGAAGGAGTTAAAGGCCCAGGGAAGAGCATGGCCAATATGGGCAGGAGGATGCAGGGCCAATGAGGGCCCAAGAGCCTGTATAAGATGAAGGCTGCACCCCCTGCTCTGAGCAGTTTCCCCTAACCTGCAAGGAAGAAGCGTGTGCTGTCGACTTGGCTGGGGGAAACAGGACTGAGGACAACTCACTGGAGAACTTCCAGTCTTCGGCAGGAATGCAGCCCTGATACAAGGGTGACAGGTACCTGGGAAGGCACGGATGTGCCCTGGGGGACATGGTGAACTGCACGCCAGACTGCAGTGGGGGGGATAGAAGTGGCATTCAGGCAGAGATCATTCTCGTACTATG
>VOCT01090258.1:0-14931 GCA_007922175.1 Pelusios castaneus | reverse complement strand
GGACACTTCCTATCCCCTGGAGGGCCTGTGCATGGACGGATCTGAACGCTGCATTGCTGGCATGCAAGGCCTGGGCAGTCTAGTTCTGATGGCAGTGACAATCTTACCAGAGGCTACGGTGAGGGGCCACGCCGAGCAGCACTGGCTAGCCGAGCTGGGGTGACACTGGGGAAATGCACGGTGGTGTCCGAACAGGGGCTGCTCTGTGCACTCCTCCCTGCTCCCGCAGACAGAAGGGGAAGGATGAGTGGCTGCTTCAGGCACTGAAATGGGACTCAGGAGATCTGGGTGTAGCTCCTGGGTTTGCCAGACCCCACCTGGCCCTTGCTGGGAAGTCGCGTCATCTCTCTGTGTCCAGCTCCCCACCGATCGAATGGGGATAAACCTGCAGGGCCCAGGGCTGTCTCTGCTTTTTTATACTCAGAGGGCACATTCGAGAAGGCTACGTGCAACCACACCATTAGTGACGATCCTAGGTGACGCTGGAAAGATGTTTGATAAATTGCTGAGTCACGTGATAAACAGATGGTATCACATGACTCATCTTCACATGTATGGAATATGTTTTGTGCAGGAGAGAGCTCCGGATGTATTTCACAGTTAATCAGAAAGATGGGTGGGCTCCTCGCCGACAGGTGTCTATGCTGCTAACCGACACTTTGTTTAAAACTGTAGGTACTGGCGAGGTGCTGAGTACAGTGGTGGTTGGTTTGATATGGACTTGCTTTGTAACTTTCACATAACAGTAGTCCAGGGTAGACTATGGGCCTGGGTAGAACAGCAAAGACTGACTCATCTGGACGTCAATGTGGGGAATCTGGTTTGCAATTCATGTCAGTCTGTTTACTCTCGGATGAGACTTTTATGGTTTGAATGGAGATCAGAAAAAAGCATTTTACGCGGCAAAGGAACGCAGCATGTATCCCTGTGACATCTGACATGCTAATCTTATGGAAATAGATTAATTACAAATGCTATTTCTCTAGGCTTAACTTCCGACCATAAGGTCACTGCTAAAGCATAAAAAGCTGATGAGTCTGTGCAGAATAATAATGCAAACCGTTGGAACGATCACGCAGTGAATCACAAGCTCCAGTGGAAAAGGATGGAGTTCAAATGAGTGGAGACTGGCAGCTTTCCTGGCTCCAGGACTTGAAGCATTTTCAGGCTGCTCGCGGAAGTGGTGTACCGTATTGAGCGCTACAGCTGAGATTTCCAAAGCTGCAAAGGGGGTCAAGATGTTCAGTCCCTATTAAACCGATTGGAAGCTGGGATCTCTGAGACAGCTTTGGCAATCACAGGGGGCATCTACGCTTACGAGTTAGGGCGACTTAAGGAGGCTTAAGTCAACCTAAACTGCTCCACGTCCACACTGGGCTTTCCTTAAGTCGACGTAAGGAAAAGTTAAGTCGACTTAATAACACCTCGTTTTATGTCGACTTAACGCTTAAATCGACCTTATTAGGTCAATTTAAGCCAATGTGGATGGGGATTAGTGCCTAAGTTGACCTTATTAAATTGACTTAAAGGGTTAAATCAACTCAATAAGGTTGAAAAGGGGCTATGTCTACACTAGAAAAGTTAAGTCGACTTTTGTTAAGTCGACTTAATAAGGTCAACTTTAAGTCGACTTAATAAAGTTGACAACTTTTCTAGTGTAGACATAGCCATAGTCTACCATTTTTAGGTGGTTTAGTTTATCGGTATTTCAGCCAAACTTTGCAGTGTCCGGTTTTTGCGCACTGCAGAGTGTTCCATAAGGCAAGGAGATCTCGCCTCTGGACACAGGCAAATCACTCTTTTGGGAGTCTCATCTCACAGGTTTTAACCAGGCAAAACTCCTGTTACTTCAGCATGAATTCTTCTGCTTCCAGTAGTGCTGGGTTCTTTGTCTTCTTGTAAAGGAGGGAGGACGTATTCAGTGCAGACCATTCCTGCTGTGATTTGGAAGGAATTGGTTGGGGAATCTGAACATAAGGGGCTCCTCACAGCCAGAACAGGGCAGCACCTTGATGCCCTTCTGCATCAGATGCATGTACCTGTTTATTGCGTGGTTTAGGTCCCTATCTCTGTCGCTGACCAGCCCTGGCTCTGTGACAGCTGCAATTTTCTCAATGTTTCTGGTGAAGTGTTATGGCCAAAGTGAAACGGATTTTCTTTCTTCTCTGCTAAGTCTGTATTTGGAGGCATTGTCTCTCGAGCCACTGGCCAAGGGCTCCTGGAAGAGATTCCCTCCGTCCTGCCATCTTGCTTTGCAGGTTTCCGCAGCTGACTGGATTTCTCATCTGAGCAGTGCGCCTCAAAAGCAGGTTCTGACTCTTTTCTAAGTCAAATCTGAACACAACTAGTTTCCTCCATTTAAAAAGTCAGAAAGAGAAATCTCAGAGTTTCCTGTAATGGAATAACTTTGGTAAGAAAATACGTGTCATCTGATTGCTGCAGAGAGCCCTGCGATGACGGGTGTTGGCCCAGAGATGGCCAAGAATGATGGCAATGAGATAAGCAGAGAAAATGAAGTCTGGTGTGAGTTCTCCTTAGTAGACTGGAGACTCTGAATTCATTCCTCGAAACATATTAAATGCCGGCTAGGTCCTCGCTTCCAGGCAGCCTTTTGGCTCGTTTCAGGCTCCAGAAATGGATAATGACACCAAACACCAGTGCTGGCATTTTACAGGCAAATTAGGGGCGTCTAGTGATGTCAGCGGAGGTTTGTACATTTGCTTTGTAGTTTAATTTCCTTTGGTTTGTCATTCCTGTTACAAAGCGGGCAGGCTGCTAGAACCCATCTGTCTACCCATTTCGCTTTCGCTCTTGGCAGCCGTCAGGCAGCATCCCCTGGAATTTTCCTCCAGTCATTTCCATTTCCCATTATCCCGTGTTCACGACTTCGGTGTGTTGCCATGGAAACGATGGTGGGGTGTCAAGTGGCAGATTGTAGGGCACTGATGTTAACTTATGGTGACTGCTGTGTGGTTGGCGTCATTATTTCCGCCCTGCCCGAGGATTTCCCCGAGGATAACACACGGTCCTGCTCTGTGCAGCTTCTGCCGAAGGCCCTGCTGCAGGTTTGTAAGCTGCTGCAGCTCCATTGGAGTCCGTGAGACTGTTCACATGCTCAAAGCCGGGTACCCAGTTACACACCTTGCTAACCGAGGCCTCAACCTTTATCACAGAGAGCCCCAGGCAGTGGGATGGAGGAAAGACTGTAGCTAAAGGGTATGTCCCCCCACAGGCCAGGCTGGCAGGACGGAAGGAAAGGACCACGTGGAGCTGGCTGTTGCCTTGAAAATGCACTTCTGCCAGATGCAGGGTACTTCTGGAGCCTGTCTTGCTGTTCCTTCAGGAGAGTCCCTGAGCTGATCACTGTTGTAACGTTAAATTGCCCATTCCTCTGTGCCGTTATTGTGTGATCCTGGCTGACGTTCACTGCCGTCTAGGTCGTGGGAGTCTGAACCGTGCGCTTGACATTAGCCCATTACTGTAAATCCACCTGTGCAGATGCACTGTACTTCTCTGAAGCTTGCAAAGGGATGTAAGAACTGCCAGACTGGACTAGACCAATGCGCTATGCGGTTCCACAGAAGACCTGTGAAGGCGTAGCTTCCCCACAATGCACCTGTGTTTGCAGTACCCACTGGAGGATGCTGTTTGGCCTCCGGTCACCCTATCTTATTCCTTTCCCCAAAGTACATTCCTCTAGGACCTCCCTCACCGTCCTGTCCTCCAGGCAACGTTCTCTAGGCCTGATCTCCCAGCCAGTTCCATTCCCTGCTGGTCAGCTTCACCCATGTTCTCTCACTATATTTCCACCCTGCATAAAGGATGCCCTGAGGGCTCACAGCTGCTGTCCAGGAGGTGGAGATTGCAAAGGGCTTTATGTGCATGTGGCGTGAATGTCACACTCAGTGGGGGAAGCAGGAGTTCGTTTGATCTTGACTCAAACTTGAACTCTTTTCCCAACTGGAATCAAAACTGAGCATTTGGGAAGGAAAAGCCTCCATGACCATCCGTGCCTCTTACCTAGTCCCACTCACACAGCCAGCAACAGCAGCTAAAGAAAACAGAGGGAGCTAGACTCTGTGGACTCTGTGCCTCTGGATGGTGTTGGGGAAGTGGAGGAATGAGCTAAGAGCACACAGTCGGTGTATTATCTCTCTTTGGGAATTACCTGACGCCAGTTAATTCGCTCACATCCAGAATGAAAGTTCCTAAATGCACTTTTGCACAAATCATATCCTGCAAACCACTCAGCCGCCTTAATTGCAGAAAGCACTGAAGGAACAGAAAAGCCACCTGTCACTGGAAGAAAATTGATTTCTATGTAATTGACAGAAATACACATGACAACATGAGATTTCATCCAGTCTTCAGAATAGCAGTAGGAGCTGGGCTTGTCTGACTCAGGTGGAAGTATGAACCAGAGAGGAATACTTAAATAGCTTGCTGGATGCATCTCCTTTAATTACTGTGTGATATCAGGCACAGTGTACAGTTACCTGAACAACAAAATAGCCACGTGTGAGATACGCTACAGTTAGATATCACTTCCCTTGCACCAGGTCCCCCTATTTCCTTTATTGTACCCCCACAGTAGGCGTGACTTCTGACCCTGATCCAACTTTTTTAAATAACAAGAGAAAACCCAGCACAGCATGTAGCAGCCTGCGGCTGTGCGTCAGCTCTCCGGTTACCAGACTCAGGGTTGCGGGGTTGGTGTTACAGAATCAGAGAAGATGAGGGTTGGGCGGGACCCCAGGAGGTCACCTCGTCCAACCCCCGGCTCAATGAAGGACCAGCCCCAACTAGGTCATCTCAGCCAGGGCTTTGTCACTAAGAGCTGGACAGACTTACGGCCTTGGGCTGGAGAGTGGGTTGAGTTTCCGAGTCCAGCTGATTTTAACAGCGCAGAGCAAACCTGCGGCTGTCGACCCACAGTTGCCGCTGTAGACGCAACCCCAGACATAACTCCATTTCTTAGAATGATTCCCAAGGGGGAATGCCAGTTCAGAACGAGGGGGAATTTCATCTGGAGGCCAGGAGGTTGGCAAACGCAGCCCAGTTGTGTGGATACTGATGGACGTGTCTCAGCCTAAATAGTATGAAGGTACAACTGGAGAAGCGTGTGAAGGGGATGCTATGGCGATAGCGGGGGCCTGGATTCAAGGACTCAGGAGGTCCCTCCCAGTCCTACGTGCCGAGGTCTCAGCTCACTGGGGCTATGCAGATGTGGCTCTGAGAGTCTGGGGCTGGTTCTCGTCTGTGTGGTGCCAGGGCACTGTGCCTCAGAAAAGCCATCCTGCTGCTCAGCCCCAGCCTTCTGGTGCGCTCAGCGCAAATGTTGATTCTTGCCTTGCTGGAGACATCAGGGGCTGCATCAGAAAGGTAGGTGGATAGTTGAGTCTTGCTCGGCTTCCCCCACCTGCGGTGGCTAGTCTCTATGGAGGGAGGCTTTGGGCTCTGGGCGGACTGCAGCCAGATTTGGGACTTAGCTCCAGCGGTGATGGAGTCATGGGAGAAAACTCAGGACAGAAAGAAAGAGACCCTGCCCACCCTCCCTTTGGCAGAGGGGAAGACTGATCGAGTGGATACGTACAGTGCAGAGACTGCATTGTTCCTGTTGGGGGTGTTTGGATCCATTGGCCAGAATGGGATTGTATTTCCTAAAGGTTAAGAGCATTATTTTAGAATATGCTGTGTTCTGGCTCAGGACTCTATGCTTCTCTGCATTGTTACTCGTGGGGCATCAATAAAACAACAGCCATTGCATTAATAGAAAGTGGGTCGGGAGGGTGTGTGGGAACTTGCCAGTGTTAATCCTGGAACATGAATTCTCAGCCTCTTTGGGATTCTCCACTGGGATTATTGATTGAAACAAAGGTCTAGTTTGAATTTGGGCATGATGCCAGAGGACACAGAAGCTTCTCTTAATCTTGTTTTGAGCACCCAGTTCTTGAAAACCCTGAAAGTGATGGCAGAGGGGCCGTAGATGGCAGCAGAGCTCTACTGAAGAACCGTTGTGCACTACTCATTACTCCTCAGAGGGGAAAGAGAGAGAGGGCATTATGCACAGCAGAAGTCTGCCCATGCCTCAAACGAACCCGTTTGGCAGTGCATATATTGTGTGCCACTCTAGAAAGAGAAAAGTGACTTTCTTAGGGTCCCTGTCTAGATCAAATCCAGAAGCATGCTCTCAGATTTTGATCCTGTTACTAGAAACCTGGGTAGGGCTTTTAACCTCCGAGATGGGTCATGTGTAGACCTGGATGGTGGGAGTGTCCTTAGCTGTCAGGTAGAACGTCTCTGTTAGGAATTCTGACCACCTCAAACGTACCAGACAGGACTGACCAATTATCCTTGTGTGGCGAGTGGGTCGGCAATGATGCGTTCCCAGTACTCCAAGCCAACAGATGGTTTCAAATAGCTGTAGGTTATTTGGAATCGGATGTAATGCTACTTTTAGTCAGTTGCAAAGAACACGAGGGGGATGTCTGACTAACGCGTCTGAAGCGTCAGGATTTGGAGCTGCTCTCCTCTGACAAATAGAAGGGAATGACTTTGTTACCAGTGAAGATAAGTCAGGGATTGTGTACAAGCGCTGAACCCCAGGATAGGCTTGCTGCAGCCAGCCGCAGCGATAACTGCTGTGTGTGGAGCTAACTGGAGGAGAGTTCCTGTTTTCAAAGTCCAGATACGTCGCTTTAAGACTCCTGTGTCAAGGCCTAAGCCAGTCTCTCACTTTTTGAAACCAGGATGGGCACCAATGTGGGGGCATCTCTTACTGCAGGGATTGTACTCCTTTCTCGGCAGCAGCTGGAGGTGATGTTGTGCTCCATGGAGCTGCTCTAACCCAGTCTGGCCATTCCCGCGGGGGTGAGGGAGACTCATGAAATGCCCTGGGGTTCTGTTGTGTGGAGCAAGACTTTCTTAGGCTTGTTTTAAACCTGCTGCCCTATAATTTCATTGGGTGACCCCCGTTTTGAAGGTGCTATGAAGGGGCAAATCTCACTTCCTTACTCACTTTCTCCACACTTGTCCTGATTTCATAGACCTCTGTCATATCTCCCCTCACTCGTCTCTCTTCTTCGCTGAACTGTCCCAGTCTTTTTAATCTCTCCGCACATGGAATCTGTTTCCTACCCTTAAATACTTTTCTTGGCCTTTTCTGTACCTTTTCCAATTCAGATGTATCTTTTCTTTTGAGTTGGGGAGGTCAGAACTGCATGCAGTAGCTCAGGTATGGGGACACCATGGAGTAATATAGTGGCATTATAATATTTTCTGAATTATTATTGATCCCTTTCCTAATGATTCCCAACATTCTGCTGGCTTTTTGGACTGCGGCAGCACACTGAGTGAATGTTTTCAGAGGCTATCTCCGATGATGCCAAGATCTCTTTCCTGAGTGCTAACAGTTCATTTAGACCATTTCGATAATAAATTACATTGCTTTATATGTATAGTGGACGGCTTTCCTGTGTACATTACTTTGCACTTATTGATACTGAATTTTTTCCACGTCATTTATGAATATGTTGAGCAGCTCTGGTTCCAGTCCAGACCCTGGGAAACACAGCTATTTACCTTTCTTCCAACTGGAAACGGACTGTTTTCTCCTTCTCTTTGTTTCCTACCTTTGAACCAGTTACCGATCCAGGAGAGGAACTTGCCTCTTATCTCACGACCGCTTACTTTGCTTGAGAACCTTTGATGGAGGAGCTGGTGACAAGGAGACAATATGCATTTTAGTATGGATAGATGTATACATCTAGGAACAAAGAGCGTAGGCCATACTTATGGGATTGAGTGACTCTCTCCTGGGAATCAGTGACGGAAAAAGATTTTGTGGTTGTGGTGGATAATCAGCTGAACCTGAGGTCCTAGTGTGACGCTGTGAGCAAAAGAGCTAATGTGATCAGAGGATGCATAAATAGGGAAATCACAAGTAGGAATAGAGAGATTATTTTACATCTGTATTTGTTATTAGTGCAACTACAGCTGGACTTCAGTGTCCAGTTCTAGTGTCCACAGTTCAAGAAAGACATTGATAAATTGGAGAGGGTTCAGAAAAGAGCCATGAGAATGATTAAAGGGTTCGAAAACCTGCGTTAGAGTGATAGACATAAGGAGTTACATCTATTTATTTTAACAAAGAGAAGGTTAAGGGGTCACTTGATTACAGTCTACATGGGGAACAAATATTTAATAATGGGCTCTGCAGTCTCGTGAGAAAGTTTAACGTGATCCAATGGAAATAAGATAAACAATTTTAAGTCACAGTAATTAGCCATTGGAACAACTGACCGAAGGTTGTGATGCATTCTCCATTGCAGATAATTTTTAAATGAACATAAGTGGTTTTTGTAAAAGATTTGGTCTCAGCATTATTTTGGGGAAGTTCTCTGGTCTGTGTCAGACTAGATGATCACAATGGTCCATCCAGGCCTTAGAATCAATGAACTAATGAAAACAGGCTACTAAAGAGTAAAGCTTCCTTTTGGAACAAGTGTTCTTCATGGTAACAAATCCCAGTGCGGCGTGTTATCTCAGTAAACAAAACAAGCAGGGCTTTGGAGGTCAAGGTTTACAGTCAGACCAGTAGGTTTCTTTCCCCCACTGCAGCCAAGAGAGATTGGTTCCCAGGGATTTGTGCATTTGTATATAAATATAAAAACAGCTCCTCCTTAAGCTGTACAACAGAGACATCCCTTCAGCTGAAGCCAGTGGAGCTAGACCGGTTTACACGAGCTGGGGGTATGGCCCTGAGGTTCCAGACCTCTCAGTAATTCGGTACCTCCATGTGGGAACAAAGACATCTTTGTGGAAAGCATTTCACGTGAGGACTGTTTCTGCAGTTCTCAGTTATCACCCACAGAATGTTTTGGGTTGCATTTTCAAAGCAGCTTGGGCAATGACCATATAAATCCCATTAACAATAATGGGATTTTACCATTTTAAAGTAATTCCATGTGCACTATTTAGAAACTTGTTCCTCAGAAATTCCCCGCATCAATCGGTCATCATACTCTAGTGCAGTAGCATCAAAGGTTTTATTTGCCAGGCAATCCGGTTGCTGTCTCTAGCAATGTGTATGTGTGTGTCTGTGTGCGGGGGGAGGGTGGGGAAGGGGTGGATTTTTAGACCACAAACAACATTCTGCAAACAGTGAGCAAAAACGTATGATTAGGGATGATTTTCTTTTCAGTGGGTTTATTGTGAATGTAAATATACAGTTATACTAGAAAAGAAATGGGAAAGCAAGGCACTTCTGATGATATCTATCGCTTCCTCCTGATAAAATGTACCAGGTTACTATTAAATAGCAGATAAAACATGGAATCTGATTTGCCTCCTGGCCAGGTAAGTAACTTGCACATTTAGATTTGAAGCAGTGATGATGCAAATCTTGCTTCCAGTGGCCCAGAGATGCTCCATACCTGCATTTTATGGTAAAAGATTCATGATGGAGACCAAGAGATTATGAACACACTTATTGATAGGAAAAACAGAGTCCTGTGGCACTCTTACAGAATAACAGTGCCACAGGACTCTGTTGTTTTTCTGTGATAGACTATCATGGCTCCCCCTTTGGAATTTATTGATAGGGTGAGACTAGAACTCAGCAAAAGCTTTAGTCATTCCTAAAACAGTGAGAATAAGTCAAAATGCCTTTTAAAAATAACTATGAAAGCTGATCAAATTCTTTTGTCTAAACTTTTTCTTTTTAAAACAAAAAAATGGCTTTTTGAACACAATGAAAAAATGTTGAGAAAATTTTCACTTTGGAAAAACTTCTCCTGTTTGACAAAGAAACCTGAAAGCTGAAAAGCTGGGTTCTGTCCAAGCAGGTGGAGCTAACAATCCCCAAAGGCTGTTTGATTATCACATGACCAGGCTAAAAGAGGTTAAGCTTTCAGCTAGGTTCGTCAAAGCCATTTTATTGGCCCATATGCTGCTGTTGTGGGGAGCAAAGTTCCTCCTTGGGAATCAACTGTAGGGCAGGATGCAAGTGGTCAGATTTCTGTGAAGTGTTCCCTGACTTGAATGCAATAAATGCCATGAGCAAATGCCACATTTGCAGATATAAGTAGGCCCGTAACTGGACAAGGTGTGAAGTGGGATAGAACCCTGCACGGATACAAAAATGTGGATCCGGAACCAGACCACACCCGCCCAATGTTAGTCTTCATCCGATCCACAAGCCGCATGACATGTTTTGTGTGGATCTGGAACCGCATTTGTAATCGAGCTTGGGCTTGCAGTCAGCATTTGATTGGCTCATCCACCACATGGGTCCCACCCATTTTTTCCTTTTCTTGTTTGCGATTTTCATGCTGTGCTGTCAATCAGATTGCCTTGGCCACCAATGAAATTTCTGATTGACAGCATGGCATATGACCCACAAACAAGAAAATGAAGAAGTGGGGGGGGAAGGCCTGGGGAATGAGCCAATCAAAGGACAGCGAGCTAACTGATTGACAGTGAGTGGTGTCTCTCCAAGCCCCAGCCTGTTGTGGCTGAGACTCTGGTGGTCTGCCAGCCAATCAATTAGAGCTCAACTGGGATCGGCTGGAGCACTTCCTTGTTCCCCCGAGTGCTGCTGGTGAGCCGATCATAGCAGCAGCTGCAGGGATCGATCATAAAAATAGAATCGGCAGCCGTGGCCAATCCACAGCAATGTGGCTGCGGATATCCACACCCACGGATGTGGTTACCCATGGATCTAAAGCAGATACCCGCAGATCTGCAGGGCTCTAAAGTGGGACACTCAAGGTGGGATTTTCCAAAAGGCTCCACATTAGCTTAATTCTCTCCCATGGAAAGAAAAGTTGGTTTTATTATTGACTCCAACAGTTAGTCACCACTGATCCCTTTGCAAAGTCCCTCCCCACGTCTGAGTATGTAAATACCTGTTTATGAGTCTAACATACTGAAATTCCTTGGCTCAAACGGGTTCAAACTCATCATTTCTCTCTTAGGGGTGAGACTCCAGTCAGCGCTATAGTCAGCGATAGAAGAGAAAAAGACTTGAGTGATAGACAAACGCTTCCCCACTCTACTTCCCATGTAGGCAGGTAGGTGCTGGATTATGGGGATGTTTCTTAGGTTGTTTGCCCCCGAGTTCAAGGGCCAATGATCCCATCTAGTACATGACACAGGTAGGAAGAGAGAGCAAATGGCACCAAATGCCTTCCAGGTCAGTGCAAACAAAATACCTCAAGGATTCATAGATTCCAAGGTCAGAAGGGACCATTGTGATCATGTAGCCTGACCTCGTGTAGAACATAGGACATGGAAATAAATAAAATTCTTGCCAGTGATGGAGAATCCTCCATGACCCTCAGTCAGTTGTTCCACTGGTTAAATTCTTTCACTGTTAAAAATTAAGGCCTTATTTCTGGTCTGAATTTGTCTAGCTTCAGCTTCTAGCCATTGAATTGCATTGTACCTTTTTCTGTTAGTCTGAAGAGCCCATTATCAAATATTTATTCTTCATGTAGATACTTCTACTTTCTAACCATCTCCTAGTTACGCTAAACAGATTGATCTCATTGGGTATGTCTACACTGGCAAGTTAGGTCGACTTAAGGAGGCTTAAATCGACCTAACTTAATCCATGTCCCCACTATGCTTTCATTAGGTCGACTTAAGGGGCTTCCTTAAGTTGACCTAATGAACGCTTAGGTTGACTTAATAAGAACTGTGGGGTATTCAAACTAACCCTCCTTAGGTCGACCTAACCTTTCCGCATAAGTCCACTTTCTTAGGTTGATCTAAGGGAAGTTAGGTCAAATTTCTATGTCCCGGTTAAGGGAAACTACTTTGTTAAGTCAACTTAACAAAGTCGACCTATCTTTTTAATAGTGTAGACATAGCCATTGAGCCTATCACTAGAAGGCATGGTTTTTAATCCTTTGATCATTTTTGTGGCTCTTCTCTGAGAGACTGCTAAGATAAGCACCCCTGGTGGACCCTAGCTGTGTACTCACTACTCAAGGCAGCTGTGGCTGTGCAAGACAGAGAGGCACTGGGGACATTGTCTGCACCATACTTGTGCAAAGGAAAGCCAGTGTGCACAGAACACACTTCCAGCCTGCCCAAGCCCGCTGCGAAGTGCGTCTGGCAGTGCACACAGGTTGTAGGCCTGGGTATGCAGGAGGTGAGGGGTTAGAAAGCTGTATGACTAACTTGCTAGTGGGCTAACGTGTGAATGAAGCCCATGCTTCTCTCTCTGTTCCTATTAAACAGTAGTAATCCAGTTTTGCTTTTTTTTTTTTTAAGGCCAAAAGAGTGGAGCAGCTGTCCACAGACTCCAGCTAGTCTGGGGCTAGGAGAAAAACAAAGAGAAAAGGTTACAGATCCTCACGCCATACTCTGTAGGATGTCTCAAAGCTTGGGGACTAATCCCATTCATACTTTGTGACATTCCCATCTTGCAATCTGGGTGGGTGTGCAGCTGTGCCAAACCAAAATTCCTCTCCAAAGCCCCAACTTACCCTGCCTTGCTGTGTGACTGTCCGCTCCTGGGTCAGATTACAGCCAACCACCTCTGTATTATCGAGCCCCAGCCCAGTGAAGAGCACTCTCGCTAGCCACTCATGGGATGGTCCACCCGTGAACACCCCCAGTCCCAGATGCAAACCTGGGAACTTCTGTCTTGCAAGGCACAGTGTGCCCCCATTGAGCTTCGGAAGCTCATTCACGCTTACCATCAATTTAACAAAGAAATTGATATGCACCAGCTTTGCTCTCAGGCCCACACACATACTCACTCATGGCTGGAAAGAAGGCAATACTTCTTTCCCAAGTCTGTCAACCATGCCTCTGCGCTGGTAGATTTCCATGTACTGAAAGCTTCATTCAAGGCTTTTTCTAATAACTTCCTTGTCATTTCCATAGAAATGGATCATTTCGGGATCATCTAGTAGCTTTTGTATTTGCCCCTTCCAGGTATCAAAATCTACCTCCCCACTGGGATGCTGTGAACAACCAGAGAAACAGTTTGTAGGATGAATGACTGGAAGTAGTAACAACCTTCTGTAGATTTTACCACGTACTGTATGTATACCACTGTATGGACAGCCTCTGAAATAGCAAATGGAAATAGAGTCATAGGGCTGGAAGGGACCTCATGAGGTCATCTAGTCCAACCCCCTGCTAAAAGCAGGACCACTCCCACTAAATCCTCCCAGCCAGGGGTTTGTCTAACCGAGCCTTAAATATCTCCAAAGATGGAGATTCTACCACCTCCCTAGATAGCCCATTCCAATGCTTTTCCACCCTCCTAATGGGAAAGTTTTTCCTAATATCCAACCTCGACCTCCCCAGCTGTAATTTGAAACCACTGCTCCTTGTTCTGTCCTCTGTTACCCTCGAGAACAGCCTAGCTCCCTCCTCTTTGGAACACCCCTTCAAGTAGTTGAAGGTTGCTATCAAATCTCCCCTCAGTCTTCTCTTCTGTAGACTAAATAAGCCTAGTTCCTTCAGTCTCTCCTCATAAGTGATGTGCCCCAGCCTCCTAATCATTTTTGTTGCCCTCTGCTGGACTCTTTCTAATTTGTTCACATCTTTTCTGTAGTGGGGAGCCCAAAACTGGACACAGTATTCCAGATGCGGCCTGACCAGTGTCGAATAGAGGGGAATTATCACATCCCTCGATCTGCTGGCAATACTCCTACTGATGCAGCCCAATATGCCATTGGCCTTTTTGGCAACAAGGGCACACTGTTGGCTCATATTCATCTTCCCGTCCACCATAACCCCCAGGTCCTTTTCTACAGTGCTGCTACTTAGCTGATCGGTCCCCAGTGCGTAGCAGTGCATGGGATTTATCCATCCTGAGTGTAGGACTTTGCACTTGTCCTTGTTGAACCTTGTGAGATTGTAATTGTGTTTGAATGTCAGGGAACATACTTCTCTCTAGTCTAGACGTTAATTGCACTATGCTCTGAAATCGTTCTTGCTGTTAAAGAATTGCCATCTTTGGATTCCTGTCATCAGGAGTATTATGGGAAATTTTCTTCAATTTAATGGGAATCACATCTATTCACCATTCAATTTAACCTGTCCATATTCTTTTCTCAATATTTGAACTGCGAACTTCTTCCTACATTCACAAATTGCAACACTTTGTGTGGTGCTCTGTAGTCTCTTAAGTCTGGTTATTGCTCCAGCCACTCTCAAAGCCCTTTTGTAACTCTAGGTGACTCCCACTCAATCGAACTGAGAGGTCTGGATAATGCTTCCAAAGTTCCATATTCACAACCATATATAAATTCCTTCCTCTAAATTCCTTCTGAGCAACTACAGGGAAATTCAATTAACAGTCTTCAACCACAAGATTGCACTGTATCCATTCGGCCACCACAATTTTTAAACATCTCTGACTCACTAAACTTAAAATCTTGTTGTAATCAAGAAGTTTTTGTTTGTCATATCTAAAGCAGTGAAATGTTGAGAGTGAATTCCATGAATCCATGGAAACCTACTGAGTATTTGGGCAAATTAAACAGCTGTTGGAGAAAGGTAATGGAGAAGATATGGATGCCAGAAAAACTATAGCAGATAATTGCTCCACTTCAGGGTTGAAGGAGTTAAAGGCCCAGGGAAGAGCATGGCCAATATGGGCAGGAGGATGCAGGGCCAATGAGGGCCCAAGAGCCTGTATAAGATGAAGGCTGCACCCCCTGCTCTGAGCAGTTTCCCCTAACCTGCAAGGAAGAAGCGTGTGCTGTCGACTTGGCTGGGGGAAACAGGACTGAGGACAACTCACTGGAGAACTTCCAGTCTTCGGCAGGAATGCAGCCCTGATACAAGGGTGACAGGTACCTGGGAAGGCACGGATGTGCCCTGGGGGACATGGTGAACTGCACGCCAGACTGCAGTGGGGGGGGATAGAAGTGGCATTCAGGCAGAGATCATTCTCGTACTATG
>VOCT01090169.1:0-12724 GCA_007922175.1 Pelusios castaneus | reverse complement strand
GATTCTTGGACACTCCCCTACTATTTCGGACGATCGGCACCCCAGCTCCCCCGAGAGAGAAGAGAAACCGTAATTGCTGAGGGCCCTTTGGTGGGAGGAAAGGTTCAGTTATTGTTTTGGGGATTTTTGGGGGAACTTTTACTCTGGTTTCTATAGTGAGGTATAACTTGTGTTCTGTTAGAATAAAATCATCATCTTGGTTTGTTAAACAGCGTTACAGTCTTGATCTTTTCTCAAGGGGTACTGTCCGGGCTGATAGATGCCTAATTCAGGGTAGAATCAGTGGGGTTACTTGGGTAGCATCGAGCAAGCTACCGAGGATTCCCCGTCTTTTTGGTAACAGATTTTGGCGAGCCAGCCAGGAGCCTGAGGACAGACCCACTGGGAGAAGGATTAATTCTGTGTTAATTGATAGGGACCCCAGTTAGTAGGTCACTACTGGGACCAGAGGTAAAATTAGAGTCCGGTTGCTCCAAAGGCTTATCTCACGGGGGTATTGAGGAGGGGTGGTGTCACTGGGCCCGTTAAGCAGGGTGGGACACCTTAGGACCCTGAACTCCCGCGGCTGGGAAAAGGGGAAAAAGAAGGTGATTACTCTGTCCCCAAAGCAAGGAGCAATAAAGCCCAGGAAGAGTGGGAAATAGCCTGTGCTAAACATGAAAAGTTTTACACGCAGGTTTGGTGCTGACGGGTGGACGGAGCCGTTAAATAAAGAGACTTTAATATCCAGTTTGGAGTTGTTTGGAAAAGGGAAAAACCCTTGGGACCTGGGGTTATTCCAGGGAAAAACTGCATATAAGGAATTGTGTAATAAGTGGGAAGGTTTCATGTTGGCTAAGCCACAACCCACAAAAAAAGAGCAAAAGCGTGCTCTATGGTATGTACTGTACACAGCAGCAAGTGAGCTGTCAGGTGCGGCAGAGGAGCTTAATGGGTGCATAGGGAGACTCCAGAAGGAACTCGATGCTAGCGATGCTAAAATAAAAGCCTTACTGAAAGAAAAAGAGGCCCAAACCATGGAATGGGCTCATAAGGAAGAATGGCATGAAGCCAAAATGATTAACAGAACTACCCAGATCAATAGGCTAGAGCAGCAGGTATCAGACCTAACGGAGTCTCTGGCTTCTAAGGAAAAGGAAGCCAGAAAAACTGCACGAGACTTGGAGGAGGCAGATGCTGCAGTTAATAGAATGGTAAGGGAGCTAAAGGTCAAACAGCGCACTGAGGCAGACCACTCCCTTTGTGAAAAGAGAATAGCTGAATTGAATCGGGAGATAAGAGAATTAAGGGGTTTAGCCCACAGTAAATTAAGGCGGAAAAGGTACACATCAAGCTCTCTCTCTAGCAGTTTCAGCTCATGCTCTTCTGAAGAGACAAGCAGCAGGGATACGGTTCAGGTGCCACAGAGCACCAATGGTGAAACTGAAATGGGTATCCAGCAGGCTGCATGCGAAGAAAAGATACCCATGGGTCCCGTAACAACCACCAGAGTTTATCAGGGGGGAGCAGGAGCCCCCTCCCAGGTTAGGCAGGAGTATAAAGCCTATTCCCTGGAACAGGCTACAGCAATGGGGAAAACGGTGGGTCCCCTAAATAGAGATTCAGTGGTGGATTGGTTGGCTCGGGTTAGCAAAATTAATGGAATCACAATTGAGGATGTGATGGGCCTAGCGAGAGAATGCATGAGTTCAGAAGAGTTTTGTGCACTGCCTGGTGAGATTCAGGTAGCAGGGGTAGCTAATGATATGACCTTATTTAAGGGAATATATGATTTCTACTGGCCAGGTTCAAGTCTAATTGGCAGGTTTTATAATGAGAAACAGGGTCCAAATGAAAGGCCTGAGAGGTATCTGGGCCGAAAGATGATGTTGTTTTGCCTAGCGGGGGCAGCAACAACAGATACCTTAGAATTTCGGAGTGAGTTAGTGAAGGGATTTCTCCCCACACTACGAGTCACCATAGGCAACATAGATCCGAACGCAATAACCTTGCATGAAATAGAAAACAAAATGCGTAGTGCTTTTGAGTTGCATAGAGAGGCTTTCCCTTTGGAGTCCAAGGAACCAAAAGGCCCGAGAAAGGAGTACAATGATAGATATGGGGGAAACAGAGACAGAAGGTCCGGTAAGGTAGCTAGTATAGCCACCAAAAAGGAAGACAGCAAGGCTAGGCCACTCCCAAAAAGACAGTTTGGGCAGAAGTTTTCAGAAAAGGATGAAGCCAGGAGATTTAGAGGCATGATTTGGCGAAGATTAGTGCAGTTTGAGAATCCTGCAGACATCGATGGCTTAGAAACCACCAAGTTACTGGCTAAATTAGCCCAACATGAGAAAGGCAGTCAGGGCAAACAGGAAAGTCCAGACGGGTCGAAGTGAGGGAGTCGAGCTCTCCGGACACCCTTTCAAGTAATAGCTCCAGTGACATTAGATCAATGGGGGCGTCATGTCACACAGCTATCAGTGACCGGGGAGTTCGGAAACTTGGAGCAATCTGTGCTTGTGAACACTGGAGCTGCAGTCTCTGTTTTATGTTTAAAAGCCTCACCAGGAGCTGAGGATTTGCCAATTAGGGAATGGAAGGTGTTAGAAGGCTTTAATAACAAGGAAAGTATGATACCTTTTTCTAGGGATGTAAAGTGTTGCATAGGACCTATGGTAAGCCAGGCAAGTTTTGGGATTGCCAAATTGGATGGTCAAGGCCTCATGGGAATGGATTTGCTGGAGAAGCTAAAGGTGGTCATAGATTTGCCAAACAGGGTGATAATGGTGCAAGAAGCAGGGCAGGATTCACATGTGGTGGCTGCTTCTTACCGGGTGGGAGCCATTAAAGCACCATTGGAGTTAGAACTGCCCGAATGGGAGCCTGAGGTGATGAGGGCGGTGGAGCAGTTCAGGGAAGTGTTCGCTAGGAACAAACTCCAGTGTGGCAAATTAGATGGAACGGTCCGCATTCTTGGTCCGGACCCCAAGCCACAGATTTCCCAAGAGTGCTGAGGAGAGCTTGAAGGAGGGCATAGATGCCTTAATGAAACAGGGAGTGATCAGTGAGGTCACCAATATGGCCAATGAGGAAGGCAGATGGCCATACCTGGCATTTTACGGTAGATTACAGGGAATTGAACAGGGTCACACCCAGAATGACTCCGGTAGTGGCAAAATTCCAGGACATAATGGTAGCCATCGAGGCAGGAGCTAGGTGGTTTACGGTCCTGGATCTGGCCAACGCATTCTTTTCCATACCAGTAGATGGTAGAGATGTTTATAAACTGGCATTCACATTTATGGACCATCAGCTCACCTTTAATCGATTGCCACAGGGATTACACAATGCACCCAGTATATGTCACCGAAGAGTGACACAGATGTGGCGGGAGATGCCACAGGGCCATAAAATAATCTCCTATGTCGATGACATTCAGATTGCAACTAGGGACAAGGAAGAGAATCTGGAATTGCTAACGAAAGTTTTAGCAAAGATAGCAGAGACAGGATTCTTGGTGAATGCCCAAAAGGCTCAGATTCTCAAGGCTCAGGTAACCTACCTAGGGGTAGATCTAGGATTTGAGGGAAGAAGCCCTAACCAGCAAAGAATTGAGTTAATCAGTAAGTTACCGGTTCCTGGAGATGTTAGTGCGCTAAGGTCATTCTTAGGATTAACGGGATTCAGCAGGGATTTTATAGAGGGATATGCCCTGCTAGCACGTCCACTATACCTCCTACTGAGGAAAGATACAGAGTGGAGTTGGGGACCAGAGCAGCAAGAGGCTTTTCTGAAATTGAAGGAAGCGCTGCTAAAGGCTCCAGCACTGGCATTCCCTAAGGAGGGAATACCATTCAGTTTACAGATCCTGAGCACTATGGAAGGTATCAGTGCGGTGCTCACTCAGGATAGCGGCACCGGTGAGAGACCGATAGCATATGGGTCCAGAAGTGAACGGGAGGCACTGGCATTAACATGGGCCATCCTCCCCTGGGAATACATAATTGGGCTTTCCCCTATAATTTTGAAATCAGCCCATAGCCCAATAAAGTACATCTTATCAGGGCAGGTAAATCAAGGTAAAGTATCCAACCCTCGAATTGCTAATTGGACTTTGGTTCTTGCAAACAGGGAAATATCAGTAAATTCAAAAGGTATCTCAGTCACTGGCACCGTATGCGCTATTGTGCCAGGGAACCGAGCATGAGTGCCCCCTCCCAATGGACAGGCCTGACACGATAAAATCTCCGTTTCTGGCTTTGGATTTAATAAAGGACTCAGTTCCAGCGAACACGGAGATATGGGCAACAGATGGGAGTTGCTACCATATAGAGAGCAGACCAGTAGCCGGGTATAGAGCAGTCAGGTTTTCAGATGGGAAGGTACTGCAAGGTACAGTGAAGCCACAATCAGCTCAGGCTGCAGAGGTGGTGGCAATTGTAGCGGTGTTAGCTGAGGTTGCAGCAGATAGTCAGGTTCTGATTATCATGGACTCTGAAGGCTCTGATAGAATGGATGCCCATATGGATAGAGAGAAAAATGACCACAGGGGATGGGAAACCCGTGGTATATGCCAAATTCCTGTTACACGCTTGGGAACTGGCACAGAAAAGGACTGCCAAACCCTTTCTGGGAAAGGTAAAGGCGCACAGAAAAGGTAATTCACAATGGACTGATTTGAATTCAAAGGCGGACAAAACTGCCAAGGAGGCAGCAAGACTGGGATCTGACTCCTTGTGGTTAGGATCTGAAGATGTAAGATTACCTGTATGTGTTCAGAGCCCTCAAGGAGGGGTGGACACAAAAGACCTCAGGGAATTACAGAAAAATGATAAGGAAATTCAGGACCTAATAGAGAAAGGAGAGTTCTTGGGTCACAAGATATACAAGGACGAGGAAGGAGTGACGTGGGCTGAAAGGACAGGTGAGGGACAGAATTCCCCTGTGTTAGTGTTCCCTTCGTGTATGTGGAAGGAGCTAATATTACTAGCTCACGCACAGGGCCACTTCGGGAAAGAAAAAACGGTGCAGAGAATTAAGGAAATAGCTTGGTGGCCAAAAATGACCCTGCAGGTAGAAGATGTAATAGATAGATGTCTGGAGTGCGCAAAAAACAATCCTGACTCAAGAATCCTCAAGGGACCAACACGTCACCAACCCATTGTAGGACTATGGGAAAGAATCCAGGTGGATTATATAGGACCTCTCCCACGAACAGGGCGAGGCATGCTTTATGTCTTAGTGGTGATAGATGCATTTACCAAGTGGATTGAGGCCTACCCCACTAAAAACAACAATGCTAAAACCACTGCCAAGGTACTCCTGAATGAGGCCTTTTCGAGGTATGGGTTACCAGGAACCATTGACTCCGATCAGGGACCTCATTTCATTGGGGAGATTACACAACATTTAAGTAGTGCTTTAGGAATAAGGTGGAGGCTACACATTGCAGGGCACCCCCAACCCTCGGGATTGGTGGAAAGATCTAACCGCACTTTAAAGACTGCATTAAGAAAACTAGTCGGGGAGTCGGGTAAGGATTGGGACCTTAGGCTACCTCTAGTTTTGATGGCGATTAGGTCAATGGTAGGAGCCCATGGGTATACTCCGCATGAAGTGTTTACTGGTCGAAAAATGAGAACACCAGTATTGTGGTGGATTGAAGGAGGTGTTCCTCCGGACAGTTTCCAGCCTAAAATTGCAGTCCATAAGTTTATGGAGCAAATTTTAGAGCACATCAGTGAAACCCAGGTGCGTGTAGCACAGCAGCTAAAAGCCAATATCAGCAGTATGGATAAAAGATTGGCAGATCGGCTAAGACAGATAGAATGGGAAGTTGGTGACAAGGTCCTGTATAGATATTTTTCTGATAAAAAACATGCTCTGAGCCCAAGGTGGCTGGGTCCAGTCAATCATTAATAAGGTGGGACCAACTGTTTACAAGGTGGAACTGTTCAACAGGAGGGGAAAAGCTGTTGAGAAGTGGTTTCACAGTTCCCAGCTAAAACAGTGGAAGGGAGACTGATTAAATTGTTTGATTTGGTATTTTTTCCAGAAATACTTGTCAAGACAGCAATCAACATGTTCAAGTTATGGCTAATGTATGTATTATGTACTGGTTGTAACATGATGATCGTAAAGCAAGGGATGTATATAAGATGCTGGTCCCGCGAAGGTTATGAAAAGGAGTGGGAGCCAGAAAAAGGTGTGATAACCCCAGTGAAAACCACCTCTGAGGTAGGCTGGATAGATATGCATGCATACTTCCACTTAGGCATGTGCTCGTTAGAGTGGATAGAGCTAATGGGCAAAAAGGTTTTAACGACATACGATATACCTTCTGGGAGCCAGGATGTACCCATTCCAAATAAGAAAGGTAAACCATGGGTGCATGTCGGGAAGGAGACCCAGGAATGCTCGTGGGAAGTGTCTAGAGGGGAAGATGTGGGAACTCTCTCCCATTGTGAGACAATAATGTCTAAGGCAGAACGAGCATGCACCTTCCTGCAAGCTGCCATTCCTGAGAGAGCCAAGGATGGAGGTTGGGTCAACATCACCACGGTGATTGGATTAGGTGTTTGGGTACCGCAGGTACTGGTAATTGTAATAACTCCCAGCAGGAGCGAAACGAGAAAAATTCAGTGTGAAAGAGGGCATGTTAACATTCCTCACCTTATGGTAAATTCAAACAAATTCTGCAACCAGAAAGATGTAACAATAGTCAGCTGGTGTGAGGGCACAATATCTGTCCAAGTAAGTGTAAAGGACTCAGGACAGTGGTGGCTACTGGGATATTTTGAAAACTTCGGGAGAAGTAAAAATATCGTTGCCACCCAAAATAAATCATATAGGTCCAGTGGTAGTAAAAGAAAAATCTGGCAAAAAGGTGCTTATAAGACCCACTTATGGGCTAAAACGAGCGGAGATGAGGTTACAGATGAGTATAGCTGAAATTGTCCCTCAATGTGATAAATATATGTACATGCTGAAAAGAGGCTGGGAAGCATGGTTGAGAACAAGAAGAGGCAATGAACCCTCAAGGCAGAAAAGAAGTTTGGTATCCAGCATTTTAGGAGGGACAGGGACAAGCCTGGGAGTTTATAATGTGATAAATCAAAATGCCCTAGCCGGCAAGGTCAATGAAATGGGTACAGACTTAGCATGGCTCTCTGTCCCATTCCACGATGTGTTGGGGGATTGTCTAGGGTACAATTTGAAATAGCTGCAACCCTCCCTCGAATGTGGACATTGATTGGAAAGGACCAAATGCGCCTTATCCAGGCATTGGAGTCTTTCCAAGGTAATGTGTGTCTGGCCTTGGCATGCGTGGAAGCACAGTCGTGGTTAATAACCGCAAGCCATTCCATGATCAGGGAAGGGCTGAATGGGAAGCTGCCAATAGAAATGAGAAAGTTAATTGAGAGGCGAGCTGCCACTTCATTTGAAAAGGGACACTCTGAATGGTGGAAGTTAGCAAACTTCTCCTTTTTCAGTAGAACTAATAAGGTCATAGCTTATGTGGTAACTGTAAAGAAGGCAGATGATGTAAGGATCTATCCCATAGCTCCTATAGGCCTGAATGTAAATAGCTCCACGTTGATGCCAATAAATTTACCTAGATGGGCATATAGAAAGGAAAAGGTTTGGAAAACTACCACATTAGAAGCATGCGTGCTGGAGGGCACAGCAGGTTACATTTGTGAAACTGAGCTATTAGAGCATGATGATGGTTGCCTAAACCCAAATGAAGGAGTGTGTGACTATAGGGTAACACCAGGAAACCCCAAAGAAACAGTGGTGTTAGAAGCGAATGAGAGTTGCATTTGCATAAGGAGTTGGTGTAGGGGGATTATGATCGATGGGGAGTTCTATATAGAACATGATGCACACTTGAACTTGTATTTATGTAACATCAACTCTGTAAAAGGATGTGACTGGGAATATAAAATGATGTATAGGAACCCTGACAATGTAAAAATGAAATATGATTTATACCAAGAAGTTGTCCCGGTTTCTCTCGGGATAAACATAAATGTGCTAAAGGGATTAGCAAGTCACCCTGACATGGATACTTACCGTAAGGAGCTGGAACAACATGGGAAGGAAACATTGATTACTGTCAAACATGACGCTGACCAAATTATAGAGGTCTTGGCTAAAGTGCAGAGCGCTGCAAGAAATAGGCAAGGGTGGCTAGGGTTTGGTCTAACCCTACCTGGATTTGGGACCCCTGCTGGAATTGTTTATTTGGTACTACAGTTCTGCATTATTCTGTATCTGGTATGTTTTACGGTGTGGATTAAAGGGAGACTCAAGTAAGGTAATGCACTGAAGTCATCAAGTTACATGCTGCCTTCAGGCATTAAGGAGGGGAATTGTTGGGAATGCTTTTAGTCTTCTGTTAAAAGTTAATGTTGAAAATGGTTATAAAAATGGACGCCATGATTGACAGTTCAGGCTGAGGCAAACTGGCAGGCTGCCAAGTCTGGCCAGGGTGGAGAGCTTGCCCAGCAACAGGCCTCAGTTAGGGACGTGTGCACAACAAAAGCGGGCAGTGTGCACAAAAACCTGCGTGCTGAGGGCAAAGAGGACTCTAACGGCGGGAAAACCCAGGGCCATGATTGGCCAAAGAACTTAATAAAACACTCAGGCTACAGAGGCTTCTTGCTGTCCATCTGAGAGGCAGCCCGGCTCCGTATACACAGACCACGCACCACAACTCATCGGACCAGGCCGAGAAGCAGACGATCCAAGCTTGGAGGACCCCGGACCTGGATCCTGAAGCAGACGGGACTGACTCTGGACTTTGGACTTGATTCTTGGACACTCCCCTACTATTTCGGACGATCGGCACCCCAGCTCCCCCGAGAGAGAAGAGAAACCGTAATTGCTGAGGGCCCTTTGGTGGGAGGAAAGGTTCAGTTATTGTTTTGGGGATTTTTGGGGGAACTTTTACTCTGGTTTCTATAGTGAGGTATAACTTGTGTTCTGTTAGAATAAAATCATCATCTTGGTTTGTTAAACAGCGTTACAGTCTTGATCTTTTCTCAAGGGGTACTGTCCGGGCTGATAGATGCCTAATTCAGGGTAGAATCAGTGGGGTTACTTGGGTAGCATCGAGCAAGCTACCGAGGATTCCCCGTCTTTTTGGTAACAGATTTTGGCGAGCCAGCCAGGAGCCTGAGGACAGACCCACTGGGAGAAGGATTAATTCTGTGTTAATTGATAGGGACCCCAGTTAGTAGGTCACTACTGGGACCAGAGGTAAAATTAGAGTCCGGTTGCTCCAAAGGCTTATCTCACGGGGGTATTGAGGAGGGGTGGTGTCACTGGGCCCGTTAAGCAGGGTGGGACACCTTAGGACCCTGAACTCCCGCGGCTGGGAAAAGGGGAAAAAGAAGGTGATTACTCTGTCCCCAAAGCAAGGAGCAATAAAGCCCAGGAAGAGTGGGAAATAGCCTGTGCTAAACATGAAAAGTTTTACACGCAGGTTTGGTGCTGACGGGTGGACGGAGCCGTTAAATAAAGAGACTTTAATATCCAGTTTGGAGTTGTTTGGAAAAGGGAAAAACCCTTGGGACCTGGGGTTATTCCAGGGAAAAACTGCATATAAGGAATTGTGTAATAAGTGGGAAGGTTTCATGTTGGCTAAGCCACAACCCACAAAAAAAGAGCAAAAGCGTGCTCTATGGTATGTACTGTACACAGCAGCAAGTGAGCTGTCAGGTGCGGCAGAGGAGCTTAATGGGTGCATAGGGAGACTCCAGAAGGAACTCGATGCTAGCGATGCTAAAATAAAAGCCTTACTGAAAGAAAAAGAGGCCCAAACCATGGAATGGGCTCATAAGGAAGAATGGCATGAAGCCAAAATGATTAACAGAACTACCCAGATCAATAGGCTAGAGCAGCAGGTATCAGACCTAACGGAGTCTCTGGCTTCTAAGGAAAAGGAAGCCAGAAAAACTGCACGAGACTTGGAGGAGGCAGATGCTGCAGTTAATAGAATGGTAAGGGAGCTAAAGGTCAAACAGCGCACTGAGGCAGACCACTCCCTTTGTGAAAAGAGAATAGCTGAATTGAATCGGGAGATAAGAGAATTAAGGGGTTTAGCCCACAGTAAATTAAGGCGGAAAAGGTACACATCAAGCTCTCTCTCTAGCAGTTTCAGCTCATGCTCTTCTGAAGAGACAAGCAGCAGGGATACGGTTCAGGTGCCACAGAGCACCAATGGTGAAACTGAAATGGGTATCCAGCAGGCTGCATGCGAAGAAAAGATACCCATGGGTCCCGTAACAACCACCAGAGTTTATCAGGGGGGAGCAGGAGCCCCCTCCCAGGTTAGGCAGGAGTATAAAGCCTATTCCCTGGAACAGGCTACAGCAATGGGGAAAACGGTGGGTCCCCTAAATAGAGATTCAGTGGTGGATTGGTTGGCTCGGGTTAGCAAAATTAATGGAATCACAATTGAGGATGTGATGGGCCTAGCGAGAGAATGCATGAGTTCAGAAGAGTTTTGTGCACTGCCTGGTGAGATTCAGGTAGCAGGGGTAGCTAATGATATGACCTTATTTAAGGGAATATATGATTTCTACTGGCCAGGTTCAAGTCTAATTGGCAGGTTTTATAATGAGAAACAGGGTCCAAATGAAAGGCCTGAGAGGTATCTGGGCCGAAAGATGATGTTGTTTTGCCTAGCGGGGGCAGCAACAACAGATACCTTAGAATTTCGGAGTGAGTTAGTGAAGGGATTTCTCCCCACACTACGAGTCACCATAGGCAACATAGATCCGAACGCAATAACCTTGCATGAAATAGAAAACAAAATGCGTAGTGCTTTTGAGTTGCATAGAGAGGCTTTCCCTTTGGAGTCCAAGGAACCAAAAGGCCCGAGAAAGGAGTACAATGATAGATATGGGGGAAACAGAGACAGAAGGTCCGGTAAGGTAGCTAGTATAGCCACCAAAAAGGAAGACAGCAAGGCTAGGCCACTCCCAAAAAGACAGTTTGGGCAGAAGTTTTCAGAAAAGGATGAAGCCAGGAGATTTAGAGGCATGATTTGGCGAAGATTAGTGCAGTTTGAGAATCCTGCAGACATCGATGGCTTAGAAACCACCAAGTTACTGGCTAAATTAGCCCAACATGAGAAAGGCAGTCAGGGCAAACAGGAAAGTCCAGACGGGTCGAAGTGAGGGAGTCGAGCTCTCCGGACACCCTTTCAAGTAATAGCTCCAGTGACATTAGATCAATGGGGGCGTCATGTCACACAGCTATCAGTGACCGGGGAGTTCGGAAACTTGGAGCAATCTGTGCTTGTGAACACTGGAGCTGCAGTCTCTGTTTTATGTTTAAAAGCCTCACCAGGAGCTGAGGATTTGCCAATTAGGGAATGGAAGGTGTTAGAAGGCTTTAATAACAAGGAAAGTATGATACCTTTTTCTAGGGATGTAAAGTGTTGCATAGGACCTATGGTAAGCCAGGCAAGTTTTGGGATTGCCAAATTGGATGGTCAAGGCCTCATGGGAATGGATTTGCTGGAGAAGCTAAAGGTGGTCATAGATTTGCCAAACAGGGTGATAATGGTGCAAGAAGCAGGGCAGGATTCACATGTGGTGGCTGCTTCTTACCGGGTGGGAGCCATTAAAGCACCATTGGAGTTAGAACTGCCCGAATGGGAGCCTGAGGTGATGAGGGCGGTGGAGCAGTTCAGGGAAGTGTTCGCTAGGAACAAACTCCAGTGTGGCAAATTAGATGGAACGGTCCGCATTCTTGGTCCGGACCCCAAGCCACAGATTTCCCAAGAGTGCTGAGGAGAGCTTGAAGGAGGGCATAGATGCCTTAATGAAACAGGGAGTGATCAGTGAGGTCACCAATATGGCCAATGAGGAAGGCAGATGGCCATACCTGGCATTTTACGGTAGATTACAGGGAATTGAACAGGGTCACACCCAGAATGACTCCGGTAGTGGCAAAATTCCAGGACATAATGGTAGCCATCGAGGCAGGAGCTAGGTGGTTTACGGTCCTGGATCTGGCCAACGCATTCTTTTCCATACCAGTAGATGGTAGAGATGTTTATAAACTGGCATTCACATTTATGGACCATCAGCTCACCTTTAATCGATTGCCACAGGGATTACACAATGCACCCAGTATATGTCACCGAAGAGTGACACAGATGTGGCGGGAGATGCCACAGGGCCATAAAATAATCTCCTATGTCGATGACATTCAGATTGCAACTAGGGACAAGGAAGAGAATCTGGAATTGCTAACGAAAGTTTTAGCAAAGATAGCAGAGACAGGATTCTTGGTGAATGCCCAAAAGGCTCAGATTCTCAAGGCTCAGGTAACCTACCTAGGGGTAGATCTAGGATTTGAGGGAAGAAGCCCTAACCAGCAAAGAATTGAGTTAATCAGTAAGTTACCGGTTCCTGGAGATGTTAGTGCGCTAAGGTCATTCTTAGGATTAACGGGATTCAGCAGGGATTTTATAGAGGGATATGCCCTGCTAGCACGTCCACTATACCTCCTACTGAGGAAAGATACAGAGTGGAGTTGGGGACCAGAGCAGCAAGAGGCTTTTCTGAAATTGAAGGAAGCGCTGCTAAAGGCTCCAGCACTGGCATTCCCTAAGGAGGGAATACCATTCAGTTTACAGATCCTGAGCACTATGGAAGGTATCAGTGCGGTGCTCACTCAGGATAGCGGCACCGGTGAGAGACCGATAGCATATGGGTCCAGAAGT
>VOCT01090157.1:0-11235 GCA_007922175.1 Pelusios castaneus | reverse complement strand
GGGCGAGGCACAAGTACAGTGTTCGGTGGCCTCCCAGCCCTCAAGCAGGGCGAGGCACAAGTCCAGTGATCGGTGGCCTCCCAGCCCTCAGGCAGGGCGGGGCAGGCAAGGCACCAGAGTCAGTAGCTCCCGGCCCTCAGGCAGGACGGGGCAGGCAAGGCACCAGAGTCAGTAGCCCCGACCCTCAGGCAGGGCGGGGCAGGCAAGGCACCAGAGTCAGTAGCCCCCGGCCCTCAGGCAGGGCGGGGCAGGCAAAGCACCAGAGTCAGTAGCCCCGGCCCTCAGGCAGGGCGGGGCAGGCAAGGCACCAGTGTCAGTAGCCCCCGGCCCTCAGGCAGGGCGGGGCAGGCAAAGCACCAGAGTCAGTAGCCCCCGGCCCTCAGGCAGGGCGGGGCAGGCACAATACCCAAATCCCCCTATGGGATCGCTGAGGTTTGAGGGTTGAGGGTGGCCAGGGAAAAGGGGTGAGGGAGGGGGACGCAGGCCCACCCACTGCACTGCATCCCAGCCCAGGGCCCTATTCAGTGGCAGAGGTGTCTGCCACTGTGGTCAGCGGGGCTCCGGCCGAAACACGCTGACCCTCCGGGGGGCCCTGCCCTTCACCAGACAGTGGCCTACCACCCCGGGCTGCTTCCTCCCTTCCCTGGCCGTGGGGTACCTGGGTTCAGGGGGTCGTCCTCCTGGTCCTCGGGGTAGATGGCTCTCGGGAGGCTGGTCAAGCCCTCTTCGTCCACCGGTGGCAGGTCCGGTAGCTCCTCCTCTAGGGGTAGTTCCTCTAGGTCACAGGGGGTCTCCGGCTCCTCGGCGGAGGGCAGCTCCTCCAGATCATAGGGATGGTCCCGGGCTATCTCCTCTCTGCGGCCCTCTGGGAGTTCTGACAAGGGTAGCTCCTCCAGGTCTTCCCCTGGGGGATAATACTGCCGGGGCTCTCTCTCCCGGTTATCCCAGGATTCGGGGTTTTCCCCTGGCGGGCCGATAGGCTCTGCCCAGGGGGGTTGTTCAGGTGGCCGGTCCCTCCACTGCTGAGGAGGCTCCCTCAGTAGCCCGGTCCGCCTCCTAGAAATCCCCCTGTCTGGAGACCTGGTCCGTCCCTTTATACGGTCCCCCCTTTCCTTAACTCCGCCCCCGGAGTTCCTACCCCCGCCCCGTGTAGGGCTGTCTTCTGGCCAGTAGGCGGAGGGTAGGAGTCTTCTGGGGCTTGGCCCCCGGGCCTGTTGTCTCACCCTGCTACAATCTTCCATTGCACTAACCAGCAGAGACACTAAATCTGACAGTATACACTAAGATCATAATAGAAAACTGACAGCAATGTTGACATAAACAGCCCCCTTAAGAGCCTTAGCCAAAGATGACACAAAGACATTTGATGCAGCATGGAGAAATTCTCTTCAGAGAAGGCTGACATTCTGTCTGTCATGGAAACAGACATTGTGAGCTTGCAAGAAACCTAAAGAGACAACAGCACCAAACAACCCAGTATTCATATTGCTGTGACCTTCAAAAGTAACATCCATGGCAGCACAATACTTATGTGACAAGACTGATGAAAAATTGTGTTGTGAAACACCGTGCCACAATGGAACTTTGCACCACTGAACTCAAAGAGAACTAATGTCTATTTACAAACCACCAGGTGAACAATTTGCATGACAGCCAACCAACTTTCCCTTCCCAGAAAAAAACATGTTTTGACATAGGCCACTTCAGCCAAAAAGCCCACAGAAAATACAAAAATAGAAAAGAAGTTGAAAAGATGGTGGCAACAAACAACTTGACCTTGGTTCTATGACTTCAAGGACAATTCCAAAATGCAAGCAGCTCCAGAAGGGAAGCTATGGCAGTAATCCCATAGGCCTATGCAAGTGGCAATAGTGGGTGCAGTACAATCCAATGAAAACAAAGCACCTGCTGAGATTTGACTTCACAAGGTAACTCCTTTCTAGTCAACCTTTCTGAACTAGATGATTCCACCTGTAATATTACCTTGCCACATGAGCACTGTGAAGAATTTGTCTCCCAGATGTAGAAGATTGCCCACAAGCATATCACTGGAAGGATGCTGGACTCTATGGGGATGTCTACACTGTAAAGGAAAGTGCCTGGCTGGTTCATGCCAGCCAACTCGGGCTCACTCTGCAGGGCAGTTTCTTTGCTGTGCAGACTCCAAGGCTCAGGCTGGAGCCCTGGCTCTGGCACCTTGTGGGGTGGAAGAGTCCCAGAGCTAGGGTTCCAGCCCAAAATGAAAAGTCTACACAGCAATGAAAAAGCCTCAGAGGCCAACCATAGATTTTTCTTGGACATATAGATGTACCCTCTATGTACTTTCAGAACAGACAAACCAACTAGAGATATTCAGAACTGTTAAACTTGGATCTCTTAAATGAAGAAACCAACAAGCTTTGGAAAAATGCTTCAGAGAAACAAAAATGTCAGGAGATGACAATAATCTTGAAGAACCCATTTGCTTCACAAGAGCTGCCCCCAGGCACTGACCTCAAACACTGATGTACTTTATATCGAGTGAGAGTGAAAGTGGTAAAGACTAGTGGAAATATGACCAAGTGGAAGTTAAGGAATGACCTCCAAATGTGAATATGGAGTGGCTAGGCAAACACTTGAACACTGTCCCCATCAACATCCTGGTCTCCTGAGGAACCATTTGAGATAAGTGACAATACTAGAACTTGACCGCAGTTTTGGAACAAAAAGCTATATTGGTGAACAGAAGTTTCAGGCCTAGCTAGAAGACTCTCTGTGGTAATTCTGTGCAGTTCAGGATTCAGGGGCTGAAGCAGTCAGACCTGGGATGAGTTCAACATGCTCCCTTTGTATCTCTGAATATTAACATGCAATTAAAGTTGCTAGAAAAACATTAATTCATTTTCCATTGTCAACCTCCACTGGGGATGGAGGCACAGATGGAACAGTCAGTGGCAACATGTTTATGAAGTGAACCATAATAGCATGAGGTAGAGGGTGAGGGAATAGCATAACTGAGAGGAAGGATGGTCCAGAGGTTAGGGCACTAATATGTGATGCAGGTAACATCAATTCAATCTGCTTACTGTGTTCACAGATTACCTGTGTGATGTTGGAGCAGTAAGGATAGTGATCTTTCTGATTACCACAGGAGTGAAGAGAATATACATTAAATAATGAGACATCCTTACTACACTAATGGAGTCCATACAAGTAGAAGCCTGTAAACAGTTGGATCTTCCTGACTGTACTCTCTTCAGGTCTCATTCCTGTCTCATTCTGCAAGGATGCAGAGGAAACTGGAGACAGGAGCTTAGTTGACTGATACCTTCCCCTAATGTAGGATTGTATGTGGAAACCCTAAAATATGTTTCAGATAATTTTTCTCCTAATCAAAATGGAAGATTACAGTAGCATGGCCTTGACTGATTCAGCAAAGGTACAGTAGTTGAATTAAAACAGAACTCAAATTTGTAAATGCAAACAGTGAGATTCTGGTTCCATTTAACTCCCATTGATTTCAGTGGGGCCAGGATTTTATCTAAAATGTTTCATATAAGGAGAGAATAATCAAATGCAAAGATATAGGATCAACTCTGTCTGTCGTTTATTTCAATCTGGGGCCAGATGTTTGGACCACTGAATAGGAAATTAGTAGTTGGCACTTATATCATTTGGTGTGGTGCTTATATTGGATTATATATATTCAATACAGTGAGTGATACTTTACCAAAAGGTTAAAGTACCTCTTCCAGGCAAAAGACACAAAGAAATGTAAGACTGGCAAAAATTATGACTGTATAATAACATTGTCACTATTATGGTGGCATGTGTGTGTCTTCATTAAGCAGTGCAAGTGAAACTTTGGGGTTGGACTCATGAATACAGGAAGGAGAGTGAAATTTAGCCACTCATAACCTTAAAAATTAAGAAAAACAAGCAAACCAAACAAACATATACACCACACTAAAACCAATCTAAGAAAAAGGAGCATGAAAGCTCCAAAATGGCGTAAGAAATATTCGTGGCTATGTCTACACTAGGAAAAGTTAGGTCGACTTTGTTACATTGACTTAATAAGGTCAATTTAAAGCCAACTTTATTAAATTGACTTAACAAAGTGGAACTAACCACCCTTAAATCGACTTAATAAAGTCGACTTAAGGGTTACTACATGTCCATACCGTCCTTAAATTGACTTAAGGAGTCAGACTTAAATCAACCTAATGGGTGGTTCTTATTAAGTCGACTTAAGCTTTCATTAAGTCAATTTAAGGAATTTCTTAAGTCAACTTAATGAAAGTCTGGTGTAGACAGGGAGTAATCTAGGTCGATTTAAGCCCCTTATATCAACCTAAATTGCTAGTGTAGACATAGCCCTTGAGATTAAGAGATTGGAGAAGAGATTGAGAAAGAAAATCTAGCCCACGGTGTTTTTTTTCTAAATATCTGAAGTTTTTCACTTATAGTTTGGACCTATTAGTAGTTGTCTTGACTTCTGGTTGATTAAGAGTATATTCCCACTCTCCTCTCTATAGTACTGCTTCTGCTTAACACGTGGTATTGAAATTCAAGGGATCAGAGTTCCATTCCTAAATTTGCTAACATATCAAGCAATATTACTTTAACTACCTATGCTAGTTTCCCTGTCTATAAAATAGGGATAAAATACAACTGCCTAATAGAAGTGTTCTCAAGTAAGATTAATATTTTCAAAATGCATTGATATCCTAATGTAATTGCAAATTATTTGTCCCAGTTATTAAATCTCTCTAATCTTGTTTCCTGTTCATTCTCTGTTCTGTGAATAATTTTACATTTTTAAAAAAATTTTACTTAAATATTGTCTTTCCATCCCTCCTCTACCCTTCATCCGATCTTCCTAATTTAACTTTTTTTTTTTAAGTGCAATAAAATAGGACAGGAGAATTATCTAATTTGTTTGACACACCACACTCCGTAGTATGGACCAATACAGCATTTTGGTTTTAAAATGTCCCTGTAGCTTACTAATATAATCAGCATGGGTTTTTTGAGGGGAAGGAGGGAAAGGGGGTGGCTGTTGGCCTGCTATTTAATTTGAGGGTAGTCACTGTACTCTTGCTCCCAACTAAAGAGTAAACCTATCAAGTAAATGAGGTGCTGTTTTCCCAAACAGACATTTTAACTCTAGCAAAGAATTAGTTTGACAGCCTGCTGCTCCCAGCTGAGTTTGACAACCCATTTAATGTGCATCTATACCCCCTTTATTGGGGCAAGCCAGAGAACTCAGTCCAACCTTCTGCTTAGGGTTTCAGCCTAGGATCCCGTAACAAACAGGAGGGTCTGCTTCTTTATCCTGGCTGCTGTTTTCCCTGGGCCATTTCCCACCTCTCTTTCCTGGCCCTGAGGCCTCCCTGCCTGGAAACCTTGTCAGCCCTACCCTGCTGAATCAGGGTCTCTCACAGCCCTCCCTGCTTGGAGAAACATGCAGCCTGAAAGAACTATATAAAACCTACTTTGAGATTGTCCCACTTTTCATCTGCTGGTCTGAAGTACTTTCCAAAAATGGAATGCCATGTATAGTGCCTCATCCATAGCCAATAAACTTTATTTTTCTTAACCATCCTAATGTTTTGGGATTTATGGATCTATCTACACTTCCAAGTTAGGTCGACTTAAGGAAGCTTAAGTTGACTTACAGAATGCCCCATCCACAACTGGCTTTCATTAAGTCAACTTAAGTGCTTCCTTAAGTGGACTTAATAACTCCCACTCTTTAGGTCGACCTAACACTTAAGTCAACCTGTTAAGTTGACCTAAAGCCAGTGTGGATGCCCTAGGTCTACTTAATTCCCTAAGTCAACCTAAGGCGGGGAGAAGGGAGCCGCTGCTCCCTTCTGCTGGTGAGCTGTGGCTCCCTTCCCCCAAGCAGCTCTCCGTCGACCTACCACCTGCGTGTGTGGACACAGACCGTCTATTTAAGATTTTAGTGTAGAGGCTGTAAGTTGGCTTAACAAGGTCGACTTTAAGTTGCCCTTGTTAAGTCAACTTAACAGACTCAACTTAGCTTTTCTAGTGTAGACATACTCTATCTGACCCTAACTTGCAAAAAAATGTAAATATAAATCCTCAAGCCAAACCTGTGTGTCTATATATTAAGTATTTTCCTATTAGGATGAGGCTAATCTTTCTACATCCATATTATTATCCTATCTGTTGTGGGGTTTTTGTAGGAAAAAAAAAAGCCATTAAAAGATAATAGTCATGTAGACCCCAAATTAATTATGCAGGTTTTCCAGCTTCACATTGCTGTCCCCCCCAAAAATAGTTATAATAATTTTACAGTACAGTTTTTATCATCATAGTTTCAGTAATTTTCATTTAAAAAAAATGCACTGAAAGGGTCTTGGGGTCTGGGATACCCCAGATAACATTTGCCTCGTGTATCATCACAACTATCCAGCAATTTGAATTTCTTCAAAGATAATGCTGTCAACTTGATTTTTCTGGGAAGCCTACACTTGCTAGGAATGGTTTCTGGGGAAGGCAAGATTGTCAAACACAGTTCCTGGCCAGCCAACAGTTAACAGTTGCTGTTGCTCAGGTGAAGAATTGCTGAGGAAAAGACCATTGCACATGCACACTGCATGTTTGAATGCATATATTTGGATTTTGATGAATCTCACATGGCATAATAAAGCTTTAGGTAAGATGGATGTTCATCAGCAATCTGGTTACAGAAATGGTGAAACCACTGGAGCAGGAAAGGAACATTGCAGCCTTCACTCTTGCTTGTAGGAAAGCAGAAACTACTGGGCTGGATACTGATCCAGAGCATAAGAAATGGAGAAGATGTTCCATCTCTGCCCAAAAAAACAGAAAAAAAAACACATCACCAATGTGTGAAGTGTAAAATATTTGTATGTTTCTTTGTTCCATTTGTTCAAAGTAGTAGGCCATTTACTGCCACTTTGGTGTGCCTTTGCCTTTTATATTGTTGCTGGTGCTATTTTCATTGCCTAAAAACGGGTTCATTTAGATCCTCCACCTGTACAGAACTCTAGAAATCTATGGCTGGAAGGGACCTTGAGAAGTCATTGGCTAAGTCTACACTTGCAAGTCAGGTCAACTTAAGGAGACTTAAGTTGACCTAACTTAGTCCCTGTCCACAGCAGGCTTTCATTAAGTAGACTTAAGAAATTCCTTAAATTGACTTAATGAAAGCTTGGGTCAACTTAATAAGAACCGCCGGTTAGGTCAACCTAACCCTTAGGTTGACTCCTTAGGTCGACCTAAGCATAGTGTACACTTAAGTCCACTTTATTAGGTAAACCTAAGGGCAGTTAGGTCGACTTACTAAGTTCCCGTTCAAGAGAAGCACTTTGTTAAGTTGACCTAATAAGGTTGACTTTAAGTCGACCTTATTAGGTCAACTTAACAAAGTCAAACCTAACTTTTTGTAGGGTAGACATAGCCATAGAGTCCAGCCCCCTGCACTGTGACAGGACCAACTAAACCTAAGCCATGCCTGACAGTTGTTTTCCAACTTGTTTTTTAAAGTTTTCATTTCTGGGGACAACATGACTTCCCTTAGAAGCCTATTCCAGAGTTTAACTACCCTTACTGTTAGAAAACTTTCTCTAATATCTAACCTAAATCTCCCTGGAAGCAGATTAAGCCCATTATTTCTTGTCCTACTGTCAGTGGACATGGAAAACAATTGAGCATCATCCTCTTTATAACAATCCTTAATATTGCAATATTATCAAGTTTCCCCTCAGTCTTCTTTTCATGCCCAGTTTTTTTCAACCTTTCCCAATAGATCTTTTTTTTTTTTTAGCCCCTTTGTCATTTGTGTAGCTCTCCCCTGTACTCTTTCCATTTTCTTCACATTCTTCCTAAATTTGGTGTTCAGAATTAGGCACAGCACTCCAGCTGAGGCATCAGTGGTATCCAGTAGAGGGGACAATTGCCTCCTGAGTCTTACATACAACACTCCTAATAATACACCCCAGAATCAAATAAGCTTTTTGTGGCTGCATCACTTTAACTACTCATTCAGTTTGTAATCCAGTGTAACCTCCAGATCCTTTCCAGCAGTACTACCAGCTAGACAATTATTCCCCACTTTGTAGATGTGCATTTGATTTTTTTCCTTCCTCAGTGAAGTATTTTGCACTTCATTGAATTTCATCCTCTTGAATTTAGACCAATTCTCCAAGTGGTCAAGGTCATTTTGAATTTTAAACCTGTCCTCCGAAGTGGTTGTCAATATTAATTTTGTGAATATGTTATCATTAATCTTTTAAGTACCTCCTGAAGCAAAAAAGCATTAAGCACCTCAGCTTTCTTGAAAGTATTCCTTTCTTGCTAAGTAGAGGACCTACACTTTTCTTTATCTTTCTATTGCTCCTGGCGTATTTAAAGCATCATTTCTTATTGTCTTTCATGTCCCTTGCCAGGTGTAATTCACTTAATGTGTAGCTTTTTTAAAATTCTGGTTGATCTTGGGGACAGTTAATATGCCCAATATAAGTACTATGTAGTGTGCTTCTGAGTTCAGGAGATTTTAACTTGTTCAGAGTTTTATAGTTCACTTGTTACAATAGATTCAATTTTAAATGCATTGCATTTATTTTCCAAAATGGCATACTAAGATTCTCAAAGATACCAGTATGGGAATAATTGAGTGATTTATTTATTTATTTATTTTGTCCAGTATAAGGATTAACAATTTACACAGTGTCAGTTCTAGATGAATTAAAGAGCTATAGCTATTCTGCAAAATAGACAACTAAAACACAAACAAATTCATTTATCAATATGCCTGAACATTTACCTCTAGGCTACAGTTTGGACTAGTCCATTTATCTAAAGACTGACCTGTTGGTGTGAACACTGTATGACAGGAGAGCAGTGATAAACAAATGATTCAAATCAAGACTCCTACATAAAAAAAAATATATTATAGAAACTGTGATAAAGGGTCATCACAACTGGAATATAATTATAAAATATGTAAGGTTTAAAAAGCTTTTCACTGAAGGTGGAACAAAATGGAATTTGGAAGTCTAAACTTCTTACTACTAGACGTCTGAGATTTGATCAAATATTTCATTTTAACACATTATTTTGGTTTGTGAAAAATACTACTGTTCCATTAGAGGCTCTCAGAGCACTTTTTGAAGTGCTTCTCAGTGATTTAAATATCAGCACTTCTTTCTTACAGGTGGATAAACTGAATTACAGGCAGGTTAAAAGACTCAATATCATACAACTGAGCAGTTGTAGAGTGGGAATAGATTTCTTTATTCCCAGTCTCTTATGTTGATAAATTTTATAGTAAATTGCTTGACCACACTCTGGTTGATTGTGAAATATACTCAAGACTAAATAATCAGTGTCAATCAGATTTATTAATATGGTACAGGAGAAAGGTTCTATAATATACCAATCGCCTGAGGTGATATTACATTCATTTTACGCAGAAGGTGCTCCCCAAATTACACATTTCAGATGGTATCTTTTATAAGATTTTACAAATTGCACTTTTCTTTACATGTTATTAAAATCCAACTCATCAGTTTGTTCCAGTTCCCTATCTTGTTGTTCTGTTCCTTCCTTCTCTTCCTTTCGGATAATAACATTCCAGCTACTGATCCATGAAGGTATTTCCCTACTTGTACTAAGATATAGAATGCATGTATCTTGATTTTTGACAAGTTTCTAATCTATTTATGCCAAATGATTATGCCAGCAAATGCAAGGAGTTATGGGATACTTAGCATCAGTGAACAGGATTATGGTGTAAACCAGTTTAGGGTATAACACTATTACAATATTTGTGCTTAATATTGTGGGTGCTTAATACTTATGATATATTCTGGCTAGCAATAGATATATTAGTTACTCCCCCTCCCCCCATAACCACTAGGCAAGGCTACATCTATTTTAATTTGATTTATGGTGTATTCAATTTTTGTGGTTCTGTCTCTAGTTACATATTATATTCATGATATCCATATGCAAGATTATTGTATATCTCCTATATAGCACACTGTAATTGGAATAGGACCCACTACTTGGAAAATATTTCTCTATTGTATTATTTTCTGCTTTTGAAGCATTATTTAAACAATTTCTAAAATGTGTATTTCCTGACATAGACAAATGATCAATCAATGCAATTACATATTAGTTTTCACTAATAATGATCAAGGAAAAATAATGGTAAATGAACATTGAGTGATGAGGGAGAATCATTCGAATCTGGAATGTTCCATCTCACTCTTGGTCTAATTTATAGAAAATGCTATTGTCTCTAGTGTCTATTTCAAGAAACCGTTTTACAGTGTGCTGGCACAGGAAATATTATCTTGCAAGTTAGATAGTCTGTTTAGTAAATTATTAAGGCATCAAAGGTAGGCACAGAACAGAATCAAATTTATGACTTAAATAATCAAAAATGTAATGAGTTTTTTCCACAGTGATTCATTTTAAAAGGCCTTTTTTAGTACTGATGCACTATGGTCTATCAGCATTTCAGTTATACAAAGGCATCAGATTGTCCCAAACTAGTCTTGTGTAATTTGACCTTGTTGCTGGCAGCCCTCTTTCTAAACACCTCAAAGGATGATGTGGCCTGGCCTCATGGCAGTAAGACAGCCACTGGTGAGTGTATAAAGCAAAAACTACATGGGAAATATTGGGCCCAATAAATCCCTGCTGCAGGAAAATGCATAAAAGAGGAAAACAAACAAGGAGTCTTGTGGCACCTTTAAAGACTAACAAATTTATTGCATGAGCTTTCATGGGAGAAAATCTCACTTCGTCAGATGCTTGAAGAGGGGGAACTAAAGATGAATCGGAGGAAAATAAATGCTGGGAAGTGTAAAATCATAGGATCAGGTCAGACAGTTAAAGCAAATCAATGCAGTTGTTTAGATTCAGAGTGGAGAACAATATATTAGAAGGAGGTCAGGGAAAATGAAAGCAAAATTACCTGTTGTAAAGAGAAAAGAACCCATAGTTCCTATTTAAACCTAAATTGACAGTGTTGAATCAGCATATGAATTCTAATTCAGCAATTTCTCTTTGAAGCTTTAATTTGTTATCCATTTGCCTAAGTATGGCTATTAATAGATCATTAATGGAGTGAGCAGGAAGATTGAAGTGTTCCCCTACTGGTTTTTGAATGTTGTTATTTCTGATATCAGATTTGTGTCCTTTTTTTTTTTTCCAGAGACCAGTCTTTCATGGATTTAGCCTGTATCA
>VOCT01090156.1:0-11237 GCA_007922175.1 Pelusios castaneus | reverse complement strand
GGGCGAGGCACAAGTACAGTGTTCGGTGGCCTCCCAGCCCTCAAGCAGGGCGAGGCACAAGTCCAGTGATCGGTGGCCTCCCAGCCCTCAGGCAGGGCGGGGCAGGCAAGGCACCAGAGTCAGTAGCTCCCGGCCCTCAGGCAGGACGGGGCAGGCAAGGCACCAGAGTCAGTAGCCCCGACCCTCAGGCAGGGCGGGGCAGGCAAGGCACCAGAGTCAGTAGCCCCCGGCCCTCAGGCAGGGCGGGGCAGGCAAAGCACCAGAGTCAGTAGCCCCGGCCCTCAGGCAGGGCGGGGCAGGCAAGGCACCAGTGTCAGTAGCCCCCGGCCCTCAGGCAGGGCGGGGCAGGCAAAGCACCAGAGTCAGTAGCCCCCGGCCCTCAGGCAGGGCGGGGCAGGCACAATACCCAAATCCCCCTATGGGATCGCTGAGGTTTGAGGGTTGAGGGTGGCCAGGGAAAAGGGGTGAGGGAGGGGGACGCAGGCCCACCCACTGCACTGCATCCCAGCCCAGGGCCCTATTCAGTGGCAGAGGTGTCTGCCACTGTGGTCAGCGGGGCTCCGGCCGAAACACGCTGACCCTCCGGGGGGCCCTGCCCTTCACCAGACAGTGGCCTACCACCCCGGGCTGCTTCCTCCCTTCCCTGGCCGTGGGGTACCTGGGTTCAGGGGGTCGTCCTCCTGGTCCTCGGGGTAGATGGCTCTCGGGAGGCTGGTCAAGCCCTCTTCGTCCACCGGTGGCAGGTCCGGTAGCTCCTCCTCTAGGGGTAGTTCCTCTAGGTCACAGGGGGTCTCCGGCTCCTCGGCGGAGGGCAGCTCCTCCAGATCATAGGGATGGTCCCGGGCTATCTCCTCTCTGCGGCCCTCTGGGAGTTCTGACAAGGGTAGCTCCTCCAGGTCTTCCCCTGGGGGATAATACTGCCGGGGCTCTCTCTCCCGGTTATCCCAGGATTCGGGGTTTTCCCCTGGCGGGCCGATAGGCTCTGCCCAGGGGGGTTGTTCAGGTGGCCGGTCCCTCCACTGCTGAGGAGGCTCCCTCAGTAGCCCGGTCCGCCTCCTAGAAATCCCCCTGTCTGGAGACCTGGTCCGTCCCTTTATACGGTCCCCCCTTTCCTTAACTCCGCCCCCGGAGTTCCTACCCCCGCCCCGTGTAGGGCTGTCTTCTGGCCAGTAGGCGGAGGGTAGGAGTCTTCTGGGGCTTGGCCCCCCGGGCCTGTTGTCTCACCCTGCTACAATCTTCCATTGCACTAACCAGCAGAGACACTAAATCTGACAGTATACACTAAGATCATAATAGAAAACTGACAGCAATGTTGACATAAACAGCCCCCTTAAGAGCCTTAGCCAAAGATGACACAAAGACATTTGATGCAGCATGGAGAAATTCTCTTCAGAGAAGGCTGACATTCTGTCTGTCATGGAAACAGACATTGTGAGCTTGCAAGAAACCTAAAGAGACAACAGCACCAAACAACCCAGTATTCATATTGCTGTGACCTTCAAAAGTAACATCCATGGCAGCACAATACTTATGTGACAAGACTGATGAAAAATTGTGTTGTGAAACACCGTGCCACAATGGAACTTTGCACCACTGAACTCAAAGAGAACTAATGTCTATTTACAAACCACCAGGTGAACAATTTGCATGACAGCCAACCAACTTTCCCTTCCCAGAAAAAAACATGTTTTGACATAGGCCACTTCAGCCAAAAAGCCCACAGAAAATACAAAAATAGAAAAGAAGTTGAAAAGATGGTGGCAACAAACAACTTGACCTTGGTTCTATGACTTCAAGGACAATTCCAAAATGCAAGCAGCTCCAGAAGGGAAGCTATGGCAGTAATCCCATAGGCCTATGCAAGTGGCAATAGTGGGTGCAGTACAATCCAATGAAAACAAAGCACCTGCTGAGATTTGACTTCACAAGGTAACTCCTTTCTAGTCAACCTTTCTGAACTAGATGATTCCACCTGTAATATTACCTTGCCACATGAGCACTGTGAAGAATTTGTCTCCCAGATGTAGAAGATTGCCCACAAGCATATCACTGGAAGGATGCTGGACTCTATGGGGATGTCTACACTGTAAAGGAAAGTGCCTGGCTGGTTCATGCCAGCCAACTCGGGCTCACTCTGCAGGGCAGTTTCTTTGCTGTGCAGACTCCAAGGCTCAGGCTGGAGCCCTGGCTCTGGCACCTTGTGGGGTGGAAGAGTCCCAGAGCTAGGGTTCCAGCCCAAAATGAAAAGTCTACACAGCAATGAAAAAGCCTCAGAGGCCAACCATAGATTTTTCTTGGACATATAGATGTACCCTCTATGTACTTTCAGAACAGACAAACCAACTAGAGATATTCAGAACTGTTAAACTTGGATCTCTTAAATGAAGAAACCAACAAGCTTTGGAAAAATGCTTCAGAGAAACAAAAATGTCAGGAGATGACAATAATCTTGAAGAACCCATTTGCTTCACAAGAGCTGCCCCCAGGCACTGACCTCAAACACTGATGTACTTTATATCGAGTGAGAGTGAAAGTGGTAAAGACTAGTGGAAATATGACCAAGTGGAAGTTAAGGAATGACCTCCAAATGTGAATATGGAGTGGCTAGGCAAACACTTGAACACTGTCCCCATCAACATCCTGGTCTCCTGAGGAACCATTTGAGATAAGTGACAATACTAGAACTTGACCGCAGTTTTGGAACAAAAAGCTATATTGGTGAACAGAAGTTTCAGGCCTAGCTAGAAGACTCTCTGTGGTAATTCTGTGCAGTTCAGGATTCAGGGGCTGAAGCAGTCAGACCTGGGATGAGTTCAACATGCTCCCTTTGTATCTCTGAATATTAACATGCAATTAAAGTTGCTAGAAAAACATTAATTCATTTTCCATTGTCAACCTCCACTGGGGATGGAGGCACAGATGGAACAGTCAGTGGCAACATGTTTATGAAGTGAACCATAATAGCATGAGGTAGAGGGTGAGGGAATAGCATAACTGAGAGGAAGGATGGTCCAGAGGTTAGGGCACTAATATGTGATGCAGGTAACATCAATTCAATCTGCTTACTGTGTTCACAGATTACCTGTGTGATGTTGGAGCAGTAAGGATAGTGATCTTTCTGATTACCACAGGAGTGAAGAGAATATACATTAAATAATGAGACATCCTTACTACACTAATGGAGTCCATACAAGTAGAAGCCTGTAAACAGTTGGATCTTCCTGACTGTACTCTCTTCAGGTCTCATTCCTGTCTCATTCTGCAAGGATGCAGAGGAAACTGGAGACAGGAGCTTAGTTGACTGATACCTTCCCCTAATGTAGGATTGTATGTGGAAACCCTAAAATATGTTTCAGATAATTTTTCTCCTAATCAAAATGGAAGATTACAGTAGCATGGCCTTGACTGATTCAGCAAAGGTACAGTAGTTGAATTAAAACAGAACTCAAATTTGTAAATGCAAACAGTGAGATTCTGGTTCCATTTAACTCCCATTGATTTCAGTGGGGCCAGGATTTTATCTAAAATGTTTCATATAAGGAGAGAATAATCAAATGCAAAGATATAGGATCAACTCTGTCTGTCGTTTATTTCAATCTGGGGCCAGATGTTTGGACCACTGAATAGGAAATTAGTAGTTGGCACTTATATCATTTGGTGTGGTGCTTATATTGGATTATATATATTCAATACAGTGAGTGATACTTTACCAAAAGGTTAAAGTACCTCTTCCAGGCAAAAGACACAAAGAAATGTAAGACTGGCAAAAATTATGACTGTATAATAACATTGTCACTATTATGGTGGCATGTGTGTGTCTTCATTAAGCAGTGCAAGTGAAACTTTGGGGTTGGACTCATGAATACAGGAAGGAGAGTGAAATTTAGCCACTCATAACCTTAAAAATTAAGAAAAACAAGCAAACCAAACAAACATATACACCACACTAAAACCAATCTAAGAAAAAGGAGCATGAAAGCTCCAAAATGGCGTAAGAAATATTCGTGGCTATGTCTACACTAGGAAAAGTTAGGTCGACTTTGTTACATTGACTTAATAAGGTCAATTTAAAGCCAACTTTATTAAATTGACTTAACAAAGTGGAACTAACCACCCTTAAATCGACTTAATAAAGTCGACTTAAGGGTTACTACATGTCCATACCGTCCTTAAATTGACTTAAGGAGTCAGACTTAAATCAACCTAATGGGTGGTTCTTATTAAGTCGACTTAAGCTTTCATTAAGTCAATTTAAGGAATTTCTTAAGTCAACTTAATGAAAGTCTGGTGTAGACAGGGAGTAATCTAGGTCGATTTAAGCCCCTTATATCAACCTAAATTGCTAGTGTAGACATAGCCCTTGAGATTAAGAGATTGGAGAAGAGATTGAGAAAGAAAATCTAGCCCACGGTGTTTTTTTTCTAAATATCTGAAGTTTTTCACTTATAGTTTGGACCTATTAGTAGTTGTCTTGACTTCTGGTTGATTAAGAGTATATTCCCACTCTCCTCTCTATAGTACTGCTTCTGCTTAACACGTGGTATTGAAATTCAAGGGATCAGAGTTCCATTCCTAAATTTGCTAACATATCAAGCAATATTACTTTAACTACCTATGCTAGTTTCCCTGTCTATAAAATAGGGATAAAATACAACTGCCTAATAGAAGTGTTCTCAAGTAAGATTAATATTTTCAAAATGCATTGATATCCTAATGTAATTGCAAATTATTTGTCCCAGTTATTAAATCTCTCTAATCTTGTTTCCTGTTCATTCTCTGTTCTGTGAATAATTTTACATTTTTAAAAAAATTTTACTTAAATATTGTCTTTCCATCCCTCCTCTACCCTTCATCCGATCTTCCTAATTTAACTTTTTTTTTTTTAAGTGCAATAAAATAGGACAGGAGAATTATCTAATTTGTTTGACACACCACACTCCGTAGTATGGACCAATACAGCATTTTGGTTTTAAAATGTCCCTGTAGCTTACTAATATAATCAGCATGGGTTTTTTGAGGGGAAGGAGGGAAAGGGGGTGGCTGTTGGCCTGCTATTTAATTTGAGGGTAGTCACTGTACTCTTGCTCCCAACTAAAGAGTAAACCTATCAAGTAAATGAGGTGCTGTTTTCCCAAACAGACATTTTAACTCTAGCAAAGAATTAGTTTGACAGCCTGCTGCTCCCAGCTGAGTTTGACAACCCATTTAATGTGCATCTATACCCCCTTTATTGGGGCAAGCCAGAGAACTCAGTCCAACCTTCTGCTTAGGGTTTCAGCCTAGGATCCCGTAACAAACAGGAGGGTCTGCTTCTTTATCCTGGCTGCTGTTTTCCCTGGGCCATTTCCCACCTCTCTTTCCTGGCCCTGAGGCCTCCCTGCCTGGAAACCTTGTCAGCCCTACCCTGCTGAATCAGGGTCTCTCACAGCCCTCCCTGCTTGGAGAAACATGCAGCCTGAAAGAACTATATAAAACCTACTTTGAGATTGTCCCACTTTTCATCTGCTGGTCTGAAGTACTTTCCAAAAATGGAATGCCATGTATAGTGCCTCATCCATAGCCAATAAACTTTATTTTTCTTAACCATCCTAATGTTTTGGGATTTATGGATCTATCTACACTTCCAAGTTAGGTCGACTTAAGGAAGCTTAAGTTGACTTACAGAATGCCCCATCCACAACTGGCTTTCATTAAGTCAACTTAAGTGCTTCCTTAAGTGGACTTAATAACTCCCACTCTTTAGGTCGACCTAACACTTAAGTCAACCTGTTAAGTTGACCTAAAGCCAGTGTGGATGCCCTAGGTCTACTTAATTCCCTAAGTCAACCTAAGGCGGGGAGAAGGGAGCCGCTGCTCCCTTCTGCTGGTGAGCTGTGGCTCCCTTCCCCCAAGCAGCTCTCCGTCGACCTACCACCTGCGTGTGTGGACACAGACCGTCTATTTAAGATTTTAGTGTAGAGGCTGTAAGTTGGCTTAACAAGGTCGACTTTAAGTTGCCCTTGTTAAGTCAACTTAACAGACTCAACTTAGCTTTTCTAGTGTAGACATACTCTATCTGACCCTAACTTGCAAAAAAATGTAAATATAAATCCTCAAGCCAAACCTGTGTGTCTATATATTAAGTATTTTCCTATTAGGATGAGGCTAATCTTTCTACATCCATATTATTATCCTATCTGTTGTGGGGTTTTTGTAGGAAAAAAAAAAAGCCATTAAAAGATAATAGTCATGTAGACCCCAAATTAATTATGCAGGTTTTCCAGCTTCACATTGCTGTCCCCCCCAAAAATAGTTATAATAATTTTACAGTACAGTTTTTATCATCATAGTTTCAGTAATTTTCATTTAAAAAAAATGCACTGAAAGGGTCTTGGGGTCTGGGATACCCCAGATAACATTTGCCTCGTGTATCATCACAACTATCCAGCAATTTGAATTTCTTCAAAGATAATGCTGTCAACTTGATTTTTCTGGGAAGCCTACACTTGCTAGGAATGGTTTCTGGGGAAGGCAAGATTGTCAAACACAGTTCCTGGCCAGCCAACAGTTAACAGTTGCTGTTGCTCAGGTGAAGAATTGCTGAGGAAAAGACCATTGCACATGCACACTGCATGTTTGAATGCATATATTTGGATTTTGATGAATCTCACATGGCATAATAAAGCTTTAGGTAAGATGGATGTTCATCAGCAATCTGGTTACAGAAATGGTGAAACCACTGGAGCAGGAAAGGAACATTGCAGCCTTCACTCTTGCTTGTAGGAAAGCAGAAACTACTGGGCTGGATACTGATCCAGAGCATAAGAAATGGAGAAGATGTTCCATCTCTGCCCAAAAAAACAGAAAAAAAAACACATCACCAATGTGTGAAGTGTAAAATATTTGTATGTTTCTTTGTTCCATTTGTTCAAAGTAGTAGGCCATTTACTGCCACTTTGGTGTGCCTTTGCCTTTTATATTGTTGCTGGTGCTATTTTCATTGCCTAAAAACGGGTTCATTTAGATCCTCCACCTGTACAGAACTCTAGAAATCTATGGCTGGAAGGGACCTTGAGAAGTCATTGGCTAAGTCTACACTTGCAAGTCAGGTCAACTTAAGGAGACTTAAGTTGACCTAACTTAGTCCCTGTCCACAGCAGGCTTTCATTAAGTAGACTTAAGAAATTCCTTAAATTGACTTAATGAAAGCTTGGGTCAACTTAATAAGAACCGCCGGTTAGGTCAACCTAACCCTTAGGTTGACTCCTTAGGTCGACCTAAGCATAGTGTACACTTAAGTCCACTTTATTAGGTAAACCTAAGGGCAGTTAGGTCGACTTACTAAGTTCCCGTTCAAGAGAAGCACTTTGTTAAGTTGACCTAATAAGGTTGACTTTAAGTCGACCTTATTAGGTCAACTTAACAAAGTCAAACCTAACTTTTTGTAGGGTAGACATAGCCATAGAGTCCAGCCCCCTGCACTGTGACAGGACCAACTAAACCTAAGCCATGCCTGACAGTTGTTTTCCAACTTGTTTTTTAAAGTTTTCATTTCTGGGGACAACATGACTTCCCTTAGAAGCCTATTCCAGAGTTTAACTACCCTTACTGTTAGAAAACTTTCTCTAATATCTAACCTAAATCTCCCTGGAAGCAGATTAAGCCCATTATTTCTTGTCCTACTGTCAGTGGACATGGAAAACAATTGAGCATCATCCTCTTTATAACAATCCTTAATATTGCAATATTATCAAGTTTCCCCTCAGTCTTCTTTTCATGCCCAGTTTTTTTCAACCTTTCCCAATAGATCTTTTTTTTTTTTTAGCCCCTTTGTCATTTGTGTAGCTCTCCCCTGTACTCTTTCCATTTTCTTCACATTCTTCCTAAATTTGGTGTTCAGAATTAGGCACAGCACTCCAGCTGAGGCATCAGTGGTATCCAGTAGAGGGGACAATTGCCTCCTGAGTCTTACATACAACACTCCTAATAATACACCCCAGAATCAAATAAGCTTTTTGTGGCTGCATCACTTTAACTACTCATTCAGTTTGTAATCCAGTGTAACCTCCAGATCCTTTCCAGCAGTACTACCAGCTAGACAATTATTCCCCACTTTGTAGATGTGCATTTGATTTTTTTCCTTCCTCAGTGAAGTATTTTGCACTTCATTGAATTTCATCCTCTTGAATTTAGACCAATTCTCCAAGTGGTCAAGGTCATTTTGAATTTTAAACCTGTCCTCCGAAGTGGTTGTCAATATTAATTTTGTGAATATGTTATCATTAATCTTTTAAGTACCTCCTGAAGCAAAAAAGCATTAAGCACCTCAGCTTTCTTGAAAGTATTCCTTTCTTGCTAAGTAGAGGACCTACACTTTTCTTTATCTTTCTATTGCTCCTGGCGTATTTAAAGCATCATTTCTTATTGTCTTTCATGTCCCTTGCCAGGTGTAATTCACTTAATGTGTAGCTTTTTTAAAATTCTGGTTGATCTTGGGGACAGTTAATATGCCCAATATAAGTACTATGTAGTGTGCTTCTGAGTTCAGGAGATTTTAACTTGTTCAGAGTTTTATAGTTCACTTGTTACAATAGATTCAATTTTAAATGCATTGCATTTATTTTCCAAAATGGCATACTAAGATTCTCAAAGATACCAGTATGGGAATAATTGAGTGATTTATTTATTTATTTATTTTGTCCAGTATAAGGATTAACAATTTACACAGTGTCAGTTCTAGATGAATTAAAGAGCTATAGCTATTCTGCAAAATAGACAACTAAAACACAAACAAATTCATTTATCAATATGCCTGAACATTTACCTCTAGGCTACAGTTTGGACTAGTCCATTTATCTAAAGACTGACCTGTTGGTGTGAACACTGTATGACAGGAGAGCAGTGATAAACAAATGATTCAAATCAAGACTCCTACATAAAAAAAAATATATTATAGAAACTGTGATAAAGGGTCATCACAACTGGAATATAATTATAAAATATGTAAGGTTTAAAAAGCTTTTCACTGAAGGTGGAACAAAATGGAATTTGGAAGTCTAAACTTCTTACTACTAGACGTCTGAGATTTGATCAAATATTTCATTTTAACACATTATTTTGGTTTGTGAAAAATACTACTGTTCCATTAGAGGCTCTCAGAGCACTTTTTGAAGTGCTTCTCAGTGATTTAAATATCAGCACTTCTTTCTTACAGGTGGATAAACTGAATTACAGGCAGGTTAAAAGACTCAATATCATACAACTGAGCAGTTGTAGAGTGGGAATAGATTTCTTTATTCCCAGTCTCTTATGTTGATAAATTTTATAGTAAATTGCTTGACCACACTCTGGTTGATTGTGAAATATACTCAAGACTAAATAATCAGTGTCAATCAGATTTATTAATATGGTACAGGAGAAAGGTTCTATAATATACCAATCGCCTGAGGTGATATTACATTCATTTTACGCAGAAGGTGCTCCCCAAATTACACATTTCAGATGGTATCTTTTATAAGATTTTACAAATTGCACTTTTCTTTACATGTTATTAAAATCCAACTCATCAGTTTGTTCCAGTTCCCTATCTTGTTGTTCTGTTCCTTCCTTCTCTTCCTTTCGGATAATAACATTCCAGCTACTGATCCATGAAGGTATTTCCCTACTTGTACTAAGATATAGAATGCATGTATCTTGATTTTTGACAAGTTTCTAATCTATTTATGCCAAATGATTATGCCAGCAAATGCAAGGAGTTATGGGATACTTAGCATCAGTGAACAGGATTATGGTGTAAACCAGTTTAGGGTATAACACTATTACAATATTTGTGCTTAATATTGTGGGTGCTTAATACTTATGATATATTCTGGCTAGCAATAGATATATTAGTTACTCCCCCTCCCCCCATAACCACTAGGCAAGGCTACATCTATTTTAATTTGATTTATGGTGTATTCAATTTTTGTGGTTCTGTCTCTAGTTACATATTATATTCATGATATCCATATGCAAGATTATTGTATATCTCCTATATAGCACACTGTAATTGGAATAGGACCCACTACTTGGAAAATATTTCTCTATTGTATTATTTTCTGCTTTTGAAGCATTATTTAAACAATTTCTAAAATGTGTATTTCCTGACATAGACAAATGATCAATCAATGCAATTACATATTAGTTTTCACTAATAATGATCAAGGAAAAATAATGGTAAATGAACATTGAGTGATGAGGGAGAATCATTCGAATCTGGAATGTTCCATCTCACTCTTGGTCTAATTTATAGAAAATGCTATTGTCTCTAGTGTCTATTTCAAGAAACCGTTTTACAGTGTGCTGGCACAGGAAATATTATCTTGCAAGTTAGATAGTCTGTTTAGTAAATTATTAAGGCATCAAAGGTAGGCACAGAACAGAATCAAATTTATGACTTAAATAATCAAAAATGTAATGAGTTTTTTCCACAGTGATTCATTTTAAAAGGCCTTTTTTAGTACTGATGCACTATGGTCTATCAGCATTTCAGTTATACAAAGGCATCAGATTGTCCCAAACTAGTCTTGTGTAATTTGACCTTGTTGCTGGCAGCCCTCTTTCTAAACACCTCAAAGGATGATGTGGCCTGGCCTCATGGCAGTAAGACAGCCACTGGTGAGTGTATAAAGCAAAAACTACATGGGAAATATTGGGCCCAATAAATCCCTGCTGCAGGAAAATGCATAAAAGAGGAAAACAAACAAGGAGTCTTGTGGCACCTTTAAAGACTAACAAATTTATTGCATGAGCTTTCATGGGAGAAAATCTCACTTCGTCAGATGCTTGAAGAGGGGGAACTAAAGATGAATCGGAGGAAAATAAATGCTGGGAAGTGTAAAATCATAGGATCAGGTCAGACAGTTAAAGCAAATCAATGCAGTTGTTTAGATTCAGAGTGGAGAACAATATATTAGAAGGAGGTCAGGGAAAATGAAAGCAAAATTACCTGTTGTAAAGAGAAAAGAACCCATAGTTCCTATTTAAACCTAAATTGACAGTGTTGAATCAGCATATGAATTCTAATTCAGCAATTTCTCTTTGAAGCTTTAATTTGTTATCCATTTGCCTAAGTATGGCTATTAATAGATCATTAATGGAGTGAGCAGGAAGATTGAAGTGTTCCCCTACTGGTTTTTGAATGTTGTTATTTCTGATATCAGATTTGTGTCCTTTTTTTTTTTCCAGAGACCAGTCTTTCATGGATTTAGCCTGTATCA
>VOCT01090155.1:0-10549 GCA_007922175.1 Pelusios castaneus | reverse complement strand
AATAAATATGCAAATGGAAGATAACTGCTTTACAAAAAAAAAAAAAATACAATGAAGAGCAGAAAACAGAAGCAAAAATTATAAAAAAACATGTAGAAAGCTACAGACACCTAAGTTTCCCTCTACCTCCCTACACAGACCCTCTCCATGCCTTGACTTCTGTTCACATATTGCCATCATGAGGTAGAAACAAAATCAAATACTTATTAACTTTAACCCATGAAACTTGGGGAATCCATTGGGACTACTGTGATATTTTCATACTGCATAGTTAGCAGGTTGAAGATAAACCACAAAAGTCTTTCCTTTCGGGCAGTAAGGAAGTATTCCACTATCATGGCCAGTCTTGATTTACAAAGCTAGCAATGAATGGAATGACTACAAAAGTATTTAATAGCTACCTAACTGCTATTTGCTCAGGTAACGTTGGTTGTGATTTGAGATTTCCAGATTATACTACACATATCCAATTTTGAATCTCTTAGCTATTATATTATCACCACATCAAGCATACAGATGGCAAATGAGAATTTCTAAGTTGATTGCCATAAAAAAAAAGAAAGAAAGAAAATATACAGGTCTAGAGATAGAAAACCCTGAAAACGTTTTTTAAAATCTGAGTGCATAAAAATGTGCCTGATTGACTACCCTGGACAAATGTCTTCTATCCATAGGACATATAGGAAGGCAGCAATTCTATCTTCGGCATACACGCCATCAATATGTCCCAATCCTGACCTGGAAAAATGATATTTCAAGCTCTTTGGCATCTTAGACAAGGATGGCAGTTTTCACTGTATGTGTAATATGGATGTCTGTTTACTGGAAGTTGGGCTAAACAAATTAATTTTACAAAGAGCACTTAACCATCACGTGGTAACAACTTTTGCTCACTAATGAAATTGGCTGGTTTTGAATCAGAGAGCTAGAGATGGAAGGTTTTAGATTTCATTGACAGTAGCCTAAAATATTCAGACCTGAATACTAACAGTTGATGATGGGGTGGGGAAGCTATAAAGAATTTAGGCTTTAAATGAAGACAGAAAAACACATATTTTAAAGTGACTGCTGTAAATGCTCTACCTTCTAAGATAGAAATTAAAATCAGTGGCTTCTGCAATTCTCAGGAAATAAAAAATCAATTATTAACAACTTGCTAAGCATTAACATGTCTCATGCACACAATATTTTATACCATTCAACTATTAGGAAGATCTGTTAGGCTGATACTTTCCACTGAAGGCCAACTGAGTGCCATTTAGTTTTTATTAAACAAATACTTTCCAACATCTAATGAATGTGTGCAAATACTACAAAGACCTATATAGATGATTTTTTATCCAATTTATAGCATTTCTTTTTCTGACGGCAGGTTGTCCAGATCATTCTAGAATTGTTTTATGTCAGGACTACATAGCTGCTATTTTTCTTTTTACTGTACAGTTTATTGTCAAGTGCTTTGAAAATTCAAACATCATAAATAATCCAATCCATATGGATTGATGCAAAATCAAATCTTTCAATAACCACCTCATTTATAAGACTCCTATTTACTTCCAGTGTATGATCAGACTTCTGATAAATAACTCTCTGAAACAAAGTCATACCTTGTAACTCTTGAGCAGCAAGCTGTCAACACATTTTCCACTACAAAATTACATGATACCGTACTTAACAAGACATCTTTTCTGATTAGGTGCTTCTTCACAGTCAGCCTTCTCATATGCTGTTGAAGTTTCTGTTCTGACAAGAATGTTCAAATTGCTTTTAATATGATTGGGAACCAAGGTGAAGTGCTATAACTCACTTTTAGAAGAGGGATTAGTAGAGCAATTTGTTCAGCTGAAGCCTAATGAACTGCATTTTTGGCAGCTGAAACTTGTAAAACTACTGTTCCTTAAAAAACGTCTTGTGAAGTAGCAGAGGCAGACAGTTTCCTCTGGTTTTCATTAGGGATGAGTGAGCACCTATATGGTTGAGAGATTCAGATCAGATAAGCACGCAAATATTCACTTGTCTGCAAAATCTGGGCTGAAGCTGCATGAGAGAAACCTTCCCTCAGCAGGTTTATGGAAACTTACTGTTTAGGGTCTGGCCAGATATACAGCTGGAATGGTCTTTCTTGACAGATTTTAGTGTTAGAGTTTTATTCCTCTTCAAGGAAAATAAAAACATTATTCAAACATTTTCTGATATCTAAAAAGGTTCATTTCAGATTCAATTTGAGTCCTGGACAAAAGTTCAGGGATTTATTGTTTGTTTGTTTGCTTGCTTGTTTTTGGTAGCTTTCAGAATAGGGATTCACAAATGTTTAATCTTCATGCTTAATCTTTTAAGAAGTCACATGGCTCATTGCAAATCACACAAAAACATTGAAAATTGCGAATACACTAAAATGAAATTTCCAAGAGACATTTACTAGATTGAGCTGATTTATGGATGATTGTAAAACCTTCGACAATAAATAGATTTATGACTAATATAAAAATATAAGCAATCTTGAGAATGAGTGAGCTATTTTGTCTGATTGAGAATAACACATTTCAAACATCAATGCTATTCCTTTCCAGAGACAGAAAATCCCTATTCAGAAAGTTAAGGAAAATGAAGTGTTTCTTTTTATTGGCTCAGAAAGTATTGGAGATAGATGGAGAGAAGCTTGTGTGCGTAGGTTCCTTGTGCTGAATGACTTCTCTTTCTACTTTCCATGTCTAACAAATAGAATTAACTAAGGCTTCATTATCCATACTGGCTGATATTTTGTGTACAGGACCAGTACATTTCAATTATGTCTCAAATGACATTTTTCGTAAACTGTATGGATTAAAATTCTTTAGTCCATCATTATAACATCTTTGCTTTAATGCCAAGATATACAAGGCTGACCTTTTCTGCACTGTTTTTTACAAATGCCAAAATCTTTTTTTGCTCAAGAATTATACTTGAAACTAGATGGGCAGACAATGCAAAGTTTCAAGTATCTGGGTTCCAGAATCCAGAAAAATGTGGAAATGGAAGACAAAATTAGAACTAGAATAATAAATGCCTTGCTCAAATGGAGAGAGCTAAGTAGTGTAATATGTGACAGAAATACACTAGTAGGCTATGTCTACACTGGCAAATTAGTTCCAATTAAGGAAGCTTAATTCAAACTAACTAAAGCCATGGCTACACTAGGCTTTAATTAGTTCAAATTAAGGGCTTTCTTAATTCGAACTAATAAATTCGAATATGCTATTCGAACTAAGGGTTAATTCGAACTAGTTAGTTCGAATTAACCAATGTGGCCATGTTAGTTCAAACTAATTGCTTAGTTCGAACTAACTGGCCCATTGAACTCAATGCAATTCACTAATTCGAACTAAGCAAGTCCCATGAATAGCACTTTCTTAGTGAACTAAATTTTTCTAGTTCAAATTAACTAATTCCAACTAACTTTAGTAAGTGTAAACATAGCTGTAAAGATTAAAATAAAAAGTCTTCAAACTATGCTCCATCCAGTTTTAATATATGGTGCTGAATTTTGGGGAATAGAAAAGAAACAGGAGAAAATTATCTGTTCCACAGAAATACAAATGTAAGCAAGAAATACCTGTTAAGGATGGAATATATTAGAGACATGCTCAGAGTAACTTCCATAATTGAAAGGAAAAAAAAGGAGGGACTAAGTGAGTAAAATTCCTACAGATCAAGGCAGGGGAAAAAAGAGAAACTGACCCAAGAAGAAATGGTGGGATGATATGAAGGAAGACGTGTTAGCACATGGTGTGATGGATGATAAGGCATTGAACAAAGCATTTTGGGGGAAAAGACTTGCACAGCAGATACCATTTGATGAGGTTAATGCAAAGAGGAATATCCCTTCACTCTCCCCCAGTGCACTGACTAGAAGTTTGAGTACTATAAATGGGTATTGTGTAATGTCAGCCTGACTTCCTTTGATTTGTATTAGTCTGCTTCCTCAGTGTGTCTGAACGTTGTCTTTGTTTTTTTCATACATTTGTTTGCTTTGTAGACACTGGACATGTTTAAAGCATTATTTAAAATAATGGAGCCACAGTGTTGGAATTATGGCCTCTTTGCATTTCCCGTATTTTAAGTTACTCTTGTCATTAACTATACCATTTCATATATTGTGCAGGAGATGAACACACAAATCCTGGTAATTGCCTTTTCTTTGCAACTCCTTCAAGACATATAGGAAATGTCCTTCCTGAAAGTGATGAACAGGACTGTGCCTAAAACAGAAAATTGTAATCCAGTAGAATTTATATTGCCCGGTACCCTTTGTGTACCTCTGCTCCATTAACATTATTAGCAAGCAAATTTTATCATAGTGTCATCTCTATATGTTCTATGCTAAAACATCAATAAAACAGAGTAGAGATAATCCAGAGCTGTTGTGGCAAGACTGTGCAAGGAGATGATTTTTTTCCCTTTGGTAGGAATTACAAGCCACATTGGTCCTGGCACATACACCTTTTTCAGTACACCATCTGTGGAGAGGGGCTTGGGTGGCTTTATACACTACATCCTGCCTCCATTGATTTTCTGGGCTACCAGGACTGCTCTCATGCCATTGAATAAAATATTCCATGGAGCCATTCCAGAGGTCAGGTTTGCTAAAATGCATCATGCTCCAGACCTTACCTCAGTATGCCTCGATGCCTACAATAGGGGGAATCCTCAGTTGCTGTTCTAATGGCTGCATTTAGTTCCCTTTGCACCACTGCAGAGTGGCAGAACTAATAGGCCTTAAGGTGTATGTGTGCTGCTTTTTCAAAACAAAATTGAAAGTGATCCTATCATGACTCATTGCTGGTCCTGCCTCTCCCAGTTCTACCATTGCTCAAAACCTAGATTATCAGGGGCTGAAGATCCAGCCTTATGTTTTGACTGAAGCGTTTTTCCTAACATTTATAATCCATAAAATATTATGCACTTTTCTTATATAGTATCAAGGAAAAATATTCCTATTTCTTTGACCACATTTCTTCCCTTCTTAAGTCTCTATATCAGCTTCCCATTATCTTCCACATAAAGTTTCAAACTGCTCCCTCTCCCATTCTCAGATGCCAAATCTCTGCTCCTGTGTCTATCTCTGATCTCCCCTCCTACTTCTTATGCTTAGCTGTCTGTATATGGCAAGGAATTTTATCCCAGGAAGTCACCTGTTATATGAAGTATTCCTGATGGGAAGATCACCTGCTCTTCTCTTGTTTGTTATAAACAATGTAAACAATTAAGTAATAAAATTGAAAGTGAAACTTTTAAAAATAGTTAAGGTTGTAAAGACAGCTTAATTCAAAACAACACTAAGGCTATTGTAACCCATATGCCTGAAAAGGCTATCTCTTGAGAGACCTGCTGAGGGTGGGTTACTGTTGTTGGGCAGATTAGTGACCCACAACTGGAAACTTCCAGAGGCAGGGTGTGGTAGCAATTTGAGCATGCTCCACAGTGTACCCTGCTGGTATGATGTGAGGTTGTCAGTCAGATGACTGGAGAGCAGCAGCCTGAGCAGACAGCAGGCAGGAGCTGCCTTGAGGGGAGACCATGTGCTCAGTGTTCTGGATAGGAGCTGAGCCAGGAGTGAACAAGATGTTTTCTCCATGTAAAGGAGTCATTTGCAACAGACCTTGCAGACATGCATATGGGACTGAGGGCTGGTTGCAGAGGAGAAGAGAAAGCCTGCATGGAATGCTACAGAGGATCCCAGCAAAGAAAGAAGAGGACAGCTATTTCTTGCCACTCAAGCTTCCACACTGGAACAGAGACTGTAGCTGAGAGTTGGGTGAACTCCACACAGACTTTGGGACTCTTGGGTATCTTTCATGCAAGGGATTGTTCTTGGTTAATTGTAGTTTGTTTTCTTAGGATAAGGTTCATTTAGTTAGTAGTTAATAAAGTTCATTGTTATGTTTATTGTAGTAGTATTTTAATGTGTGAGTGTAGCTCTGAGCAAGCTTCGCCGTGAGTCCTGTACAGACTGGATCCTGGGTCTCCAGCTGCTTTCCCCATAGGGGTTGGGATTGATTTCTGTGGGGCACTGGAGAAGGGCAACTAAATGAATTTAGCCCACCCAAAGGTTACACTATGTCTACACTTGGCCAAATAAGTCAACTTAGTATGTCCACACTCAAAAATTAAGTCGACTTAAAATTGACTTAGAGCATCCACACTGGATTCCTAAGTCGACTTTTAGGGAGTAGGTGGACCTGGGACTCGTCCACGGTGGCAGGAGGGGCACCCCTTGCCAAGTGCCGGGAGCTCAGCATTTGCCCCATTGTACCCGGTTACAATGGGGGCTGAGCAGGACAGGGACACTGGCAGGGCATAGGAGCGGGGTGGGCAAGGCTGTGTCCTGCCCTGTGGGGGGGGCACGCCAGGCTCTGGCTGTGCCAGCTACCCTGGCAGAGAGGGCAGTGGGGAAGCCCTGGAGCCCTTTAAGTTGACATTAAGTCGATTTAGGGCTAATCTGCATCCACACTTGCTAAATTGACTTAACAAAGTCGATTTAGCCAGTAAAGTCGACTTTAAATTTCCTTAAGTCGACTTAAGCAGCAGCTTAAATCGACTTAAGGAAATTGTAGTATAGATGCAGATTAAATTAAATTGACTTAAGCAAGCTTAAGTCGACTTAATTTGTAAGTGAAGATGCACCATATGACATTGAATCCCTCCAAAATTGCATGTGAAAATGACAAAATTCATAGTTAAAATTGCATGTAACCTTAACTTTCCCGTCCCCCATATCCCTGTCCTTCAACCCTAACTTTCCCTCAAAGAGCCATATAAGTAAACACACATACCAAAATTACTATATAAAAGATATCTATCTTAAGCATTAGATGCTCTAATAAGTGATTAGTGGTGTGGTTTTCTAAAAAGCACCTGAGTGATTTGGGAACACGAGTCCCACTAAAGTAATTGGATTACAGTAGCATAAGTGAGAATAATCAGACATGAGGTGGAGTATACATACACCAAGCAAAGACAGCCAGGGAAGAAAATGATTATCTTCTTATGAAACCAGACAGCAGGCCTGACCCACACTGGAGAAGCTATTTGGCCTGCCTCATGGGTCCATGCAGGCTGAGATGTAAAGAAGAAGTAGGGAAATTGTCAGAGATACCTTACAGGGAAGCATTGTGTTAGGGATCTTCAGGATTACCACACTCAAGAATTTAAAACTCATAAGATCCTCCCCAAAATATCATGAAATTTTTAAAATGTTTTGGTTTCTTTTTACTTTCCGTATGGTTTTTGAGCTTTAGAGTTCCCATTTTCAAGCTTCTCTGCAATCATGAGGTTTAGAATTTATTTTTTTAAATGACTGATGAGATTCTCACAATCATCTGATGCCATGAACGGAGGCTCTAAGAAAAACATCAGAGATCATGAGACTTGTGATTAAATCACAAGAATTGATAATGCTGTAGCTCCAGCATCTGACCCTGAAAGAGTGTGATTTATTTCTAACTGAGAACTGTGCTTGTTCCTCTCCACTGAAAGAAATAACAACAAGGAGGGTCCCTTAGTCAGGCTTAATTTGGGACCTGGAGACTCTGGGAATTTGATTGCTTTATGTCTGCTACAAAATAGAACTTTATGTTAGAAATTCTCAGGCAAGATTGTTCATTCTCATTTCCTCTCATTAAAGTGAGCCCTCCTAGATTTGGCAGTGGAATCAGCGGAGAAACTGGTTGAACAAAGATTTTATTTCTATCGCTGTACACTAGCCAGACTAGATGAGTCCTGGAAGGCTGGTGCATTGAAGAAATTATCTTTGACATGTCATATATTTCTTAATGTGACTCCGCAGCCCACACTACCTTGGTACAAGGCCCAAGAGGTGTAAAACATACACACACCTAAAAGCCCACTCAGTCTCAGACTTGCTATAATAAGTTAATTAATATTTTATTTGGACTTCTCCAACTGGCCTGAAGGATGTCTGGTCTATTTCTCAGCTTCCTCTGTCACTTAGTATTCCTGTGTTCCGTACACCTACTTCTGTGTCAAATAACCCTCTCCTCCTTCTCTAAAGTTCTCTCAGCTACATTCACATGCAAGTATGAACTACAAGAACTTTAGCCAGTCATCATTTATATTAAAAGATTGACAGTGAGGGGGTTTTTTGTTTTGTTTTCCCCCAAGTCCAGTATGTGGATGTTGATTATTGCTATTTCCTATTTAACACAATAATTAGGAGAATAAATAGTTAATGAAAGACATGCATCTTCTACTCCATACATAAATCCAGTAAGCCATTATTTACCAATTATTTCTAATGAATCCTCTCTCTTGTGACACAATGTACAATTAAAAACTTTTAAGCTAATTTTTAGGAACTTAGGCAGTATTTCCCTATAACTGAAGGCATCTCTGCATTTCTTAATTTTTAATGGAATCAAAGCATTGCATTATCCAAAATGCTAATTGAATGTTGTATTTGATATATAGTAAATCAACTAGTCAAAATTTTAATGGAAATTAATTGCCAAAATTTTAACTGTCTTAAACTTGATAAGCCTCTCTACTTTTAAATATGATTTTCTGTTGTTCAGTAATTTTTGCATCTGGTAGGTGATGTAATTGGTTTACATTGAGAGGACTTGTATAGAACATAAAGTAGGATTTCCTAATTCATATAGGGACAGATTCTGTTAACCTTCATCACACTGAGTAGCATCTTATTCCATACATAGTAACATTCATGTCAGTGGGTATGATTGTGTAGGAAAATGATGCATAGGTTTGGTGACTGATATAGTATGGGCTTTCTGGTGCATAGTGGAGGGATGATGAGGAACAATAGGTCTGGATTATACAGAGACTAGGATGAATCAGTTGATCATAATGAAAAGATGAAGTGAGATAGAGTAAAGTGCCTCTTCTGTAGATGTAGAATAAAATATTGGCCACACAAACTGGAGCAAAGGCTCCTGGGTATACTTTTACTCATATGGAAATTATAGTTGAGGATTGATAGTGACTTCCACTGAACTTTCTTGCCTATTGGTTGGAGTTTGGTGGGAATAAAGAGCAAAGCTAAGACTGTTTAGGGGAACAGAACAGAAAAATGCATTACTTTCAAATATTAAGCTCATTGTAGTTACGCATTCTTCCCTTATTTCCTAAATTTTTAGTGTTTAAAATAAATCTTAATATAGCATTCTAGGGTAAATTTGCTACTTAAAGAAATGAATATTCATATGGTAAAGTAATAACACTGACTGCTTACTGAACATATTGAATAGAGTTTTCAAGATAGCTTGCCATTTTGTCCAAGATTATGCTATATTTAGTGGTAAGAAAAATCTTGTTTTGTTGTCATTACCTAGCAGTTAATGCATGACTAGTATGTATTACTTACTAGGGATTATAGCAATTTTTATATGAATACCTGTGAGACACTTAATTGCTGCTTCAGTACTTCTGATTAATGTCTTGTTGCCTTTTGAACACATGAAATAGATAGCTTCTCATGTCAGCACACTGTTACTCCAAACCACCATGTGTGTGCTCTTATGCATAGTATTTTTGCTTATGAGGAAAATGTCCAAGAAATTATTGGCTAATGTTATGTAACTGAAGCAAATGGATTTCAATTCTAAACTAAAGCTACAAAAAACAAAGCTACAAGAACGAACAAACTCACCAAAAATAGTCAGGTGCATCAAACTAACAAATTCAGGAAAAGACTAACTAAATATATCTAAAAATGAGAGGAGGGGAAAATAAAGTGCTGGGATAGAAGGGAATGAAAAAACAAACAAAACAAACAAACAGCCAATAAAAGAAGATGGGATTTGGTCCATGATCCTTACACCCAATACATACGTGTTCTAGATGCTAATAAAGTAGAACAAAACTTTAGAGTTATGCCTCTGCCTTTTCAGTAAACCCTGTATTGCTGATCTTCTTGATCTGATTTAAAATCATAGAATAATAGGGATGGAAGGGACCTCATGAGGTCATCTAGTCCAACCCCCTGCTAAAAGCAGGACCACTCCCACTAAATTACCCCAGCCAGGTTTTGTCTAACCGGGCCTTAAAAATCTCCAAAGATGGAGATTCTTCCACTTCCCTACGTAGCCCATTCCAATGCTTCACCACCCTCCTAGTGAGAAAGCTTTTCCTAATATCCAACCTTGACTTCCCCAGCTGTAGTTTGAAACCATTGCTCCTTGTTCTGTCCTCTGTTACCATCAAATGTTTGATTCTAATTGCTCTAACATCCAACTGCTGGATAAATCATAGAATGGCATACTGGATGGAGATATGGCTCCACCTCTGAGTGAATCCTAACTGAAATTGGGTGGATGCTGTGTCAGATTCATTCACATCATGACCCTTGTTAATCTTTGTAACCGGGTCCGCCTACGGCATTCGGTGGCCTCCGAGCCCTCAAGCAGGGCGAGGCACAAGTATAGTGTTCGGTGGCCTCCCAGCCCTCAAGCAGGGCGAGGCACAAGTACAGAGTTCGTTGGCCTCCGAGCCCTCAAGCAGGGCGAGGCACAAGTACAGTGTTCGGTGGCCTCCC
>VOCT01090154.1:0-10550 GCA_007922175.1 Pelusios castaneus | reverse complement strand
AATAAATATGCAAATGGAAGATAACTGCTTTACAAAAAAAAAAAAAAATACAATGAAGAGCAGAAAACAGAAGCAAAAATTATAAAAAAACATGTAGAAAGCTACAGACACCTAAGTTTCCCTCTACCTCCCTACACAGACCCTCTCCATGCCTTGACTTCTGTTCACATATTGCCATCATGAGGTAGAAACAAAATCAAATACTTATTAACTTTAACCCATGAAACTTGGGGAATCCATTGGGACTACTGTGATATTTTCATACTGCATAGTTAGCAGGTTGAAGATAAACCACAAAAGTCTTTCCTTTCGGGCAGTAAGGAAGTATTCCACTATCATGGCCAGTCTTGATTTACAAAGCTAGCAATGAATGGAATGACTACAAAAGTATTTAATAGCTACCTAACTGCTATTTGCTCAGGTAACGTTGGTTGTGATTTGAGATTTCCAGATTATACTACACATATCCAATTTTGAATCTCTTAGCTATTATATTATCACCACATCAAGCATACAGATGGCAAATGAGAATTTCTAAGTTGATTGCCATAAAAAAAAAGAAAGAAAGAAAATATACAGGTCTAGAGATAGAAAACCCTGAAAACGTTTTTTAAAATCTGAGTGCATAAAAATGTGCCTGATTGACTACCCTGGACAAATGTCTTCTATCCATAGGACATATAGGAAGGCAGCAATTCTATCTTCGGCATACACGCCATCAATATGTCCCAATCCTGACCTGGAAAAATGATATTTCAAGCTCTTTGGCATCTTAGACAAGGATGGCAGTTTTCACTGTATGTGTAATATGGATGTCTGTTTACTGGAAGTTGGGCTAAACAAATTAATTTTACAAAGAGCACTTAACCATCACGTGGTAACAACTTTTGCTCACTAATGAAATTGGCTGGTTTTGAATCAGAGAGCTAGAGATGGAAGGTTTTAGATTTCATTGACAGTAGCCTAAAATATTCAGACCTGAATACTAACAGTTGATGATGGGGTGGGGAAGCTATAAAGAATTTAGGCTTTAAATGAAGACAGAAAAACACATATTTTAAAGTGACTGCTGTAAATGCTCTACCTTCTAAGATAGAAATTAAAATCAGTGGCTTCTGCAATTCTCAGGAAATAAAAAATCAATTATTAACAACTTGCTAAGCATTAACATGTCTCATGCACACAATATTTTATACCATTCAACTATTAGGAAGATCTGTTAGGCTGATACTTTCCACTGAAGGCCAACTGAGTGCCATTTAGTTTTTATTAAACAAATACTTTCCAACATCTAATGAATGTGTGCAAATACTACAAAGACCTATATAGATGATTTTTTATCCAATTTATAGCATTTCTTTTTCTGACGGCAGGTTGTCCAGATCATTCTAGAATTGTTTTATGTCAGGACTACATAGCTGCTATTTTTCTTTTTACTGTACAGTTTATTGTCAAGTGCTTTGAAAATTCAAACATCATAAATAATCCAATCCATATGGATTGATGCAAAATCAAATCTTTCAATAACCACCTCATTTATAAGACTCCTATTTACTTCCAGTGTATGATCAGACTTCTGATAAATAACTCTCTGAAACAAAGTCATACCTTGTAACTCTTGAGCAGCAAGCTGTCAACACATTTTCCACTACAAAATTACATGATACCGTACTTAACAAGACATCTTTTCTGATTAGGTGCTTCTTCACAGTCAGCCTTCTCATATGCTGTTGAAGTTTCTGTTCTGACAAGAATGTTCAAATTGCTTTTAATATGATTGGGAACCAAGGTGAAGTGCTATAACTCACTTTTAGAAGAGGGATTAGTAGAGCAATTTGTTCAGCTGAAGCCTAATGAACTGCATTTTTGGCAGCTGAAACTTGTAAAACTACTGTTCCTTAAAAAACGTCTTGTGAAGTAGCAGAGGCAGACAGTTTCCTCTGGTTTTCATTAGGGATGAGTGAGCACCTATATGGTTGAGAGATTCAGATCAGATAAGCACGCAAATATTCACTTGTCTGCAAAATCTGGGCTGAAGCTGCATGAGAGAAACCTTCCCTCAGCAGGTTTATGGAAACTTACTGTTTAGGGTCTGGCCAGATATACAGCTGGAATGGTCTTTCTTGACAGATTTTAGTGTTAGAGTTTTATTCCTCTTCAAGGAAAATAAAAACATTATTCAAACATTTTCTGATATCTAAAAAGGTTCATTTCAGATTCAATTTGAGTCCTGGACAAAAGTTCAGGGATTTATTGTTTGTTTGTTTGCTTGCTTGTTTTTGGTAGCTTTCAGAATAGGGATTCACAAATGTTTAATCTTCATGCTTAATCTTTTAAGAAGTCACATGGCTCATTGCAAATCACACAAAAACATTGAAAATTGCGAATACACTAAAATGAAATTTCCAAGAGACATTTACTAGATTGAGCTGATTTATGGATGATTGTAAAACCTTCGACAATAAATAGATTTATGACTAATATAAAAATATAAGCAATCTTGAGAATGAGTGAGCTATTTTGTCTGATTGAGAATAACACATTTCAAACATCAATGCTATTCCTTTCCAGAGACAGAAAATCCCTATTCAGAAAGTTAAGGAAAATGAAGTGTTTCTTTTTATTGGCTCAGAAAGTATTGGAGATAGATGGAGAGAAGCTTGTGTGCGTAGGTTCCTTGTGCTGAATGACTTCTCTTTCTACTTTCCATGTCTAACAAATAGAATTAACTAAGGCTTCATTATCCATACTGGCTGATATTTTGTGTACAGGACCAGTACATTTCAATTATGTCTCAAATGACATTTTTCGTAAACTGTATGGATTAAAATTCTTTAGTCCATCATTATAACATCTTTGCTTTAATGCCAAGATATACAAGGCTGACCTTTTCTGCACTGTTTTTTACAAATGCCAAAATCTTTTTTTGCTCAAGAATTATACTTGAAACTAGATGGGCAGACAATGCAAAGTTTCAAGTATCTGGGTTCCAGAATCCAGAAAAATGTGGAAATGGAAGACAAAATTAGAACTAGAATAATAAATGCCTTGCTCAAATGGAGAGAGCTAAGTAGTGTAATATGTGACAGAAATACACTAGTAGGCTATGTCTACACTGGCAAATTAGTTCCAATTAAGGAAGCTTAATTCAAACTAACTAAAGCCATGGCTACACTAGGCTTTAATTAGTTCAAATTAAGGGCTTTCTTAATTCGAACTAATAAATTCGAATATGCTATTCGAACTAAGGGTTAATTCGAACTAGTTAGTTCGAATTAACCAATGTGGCCATGTTAGTTCAAACTAATTGCTTAGTTCGAACTAACTGGCCCATTGAACTCAATGCAATTCACTAATTCGAACTAAGCAAGTCCCATGAATAGCACTTTCTTAGTGAACTAAATTTTTCTAGTTCAAATTAACTAATTCCAACTAACTTTAGTAAGTGTAAACATAGCTGTAAAGATTAAAATAAAAAGTCTTCAAACTATGCTCCATCCAGTTTTAATATATGGTGCTGAATTTTGGGGAATAGAAAAGAAACAGGAGAAAATTATCTGTTCCACAGAAATACAAATGTAAGCAAGAAATACCTGTTAAGGATGGAATATATTAGAGACATGCTCAGAGTAACTTCCATAATTGAAAGGAAAAAAAAGGAGGGACTAAGTGAGTAAAATTCCTACAGATCAAGGCAGGGGAAAAAAGAGAAACTGACCCAAGAAGAAATGGTGGGATGATATGAAGGAAGACGTGTTAGCACATGGTGTGATGGATGATAAGGCATTGAACAAAGCATTTTGGGGGAAAAGACTTGCACAGCAGATACCATTTGATGAGGTTAATGCAAAGAGGAATATCCCTTCACTCTCCCCCAGTGCACTGACTAGAAGTTTGAGTACTATAAATGGGTATTGTGTAATGTCAGCCTGACTTCCTTTGATTTGTATTAGTCTGCTTCCTCAGTGTGTCTGAACGTTGTCTTTGTTTTTTTCATACATTTGTTTGCTTTGTAGACACTGGACATGTTTAAAGCATTATTTAAAATAATGGAGCCACAGTGTTGGAATTATGGCCTCTTTGCATTTCCCGTATTTTAAGTTACTCTTGTCATTAACTATACCATTTCATATATTGTGCAGGAGATGAACACACAAATCCTGGTAATTGCCTTTTCTTTGCAACTCCTTCAAGACATATAGGAAATGTCCTTCCTGAAAGTGATGAACAGGACTGTGCCTAAAACAGAAAATTGTAATCCAGTAGAATTTATATTGCCCGGTACCCTTTGTGTACCTCTGCTCCATTAACATTATTAGCAAGCAAATTTTATCATAGTGTCATCTCTATATGTTCTATGCTAAAACATCAATAAAACAGAGTAGAGATAATCCAGAGCTGTTGTGGCAAGACTGTGCAAGGAGATGATTTTTTTCCCTTTGGTAGGAATTACAAGCCACATTGGTCCTGGCACATACACCTTTTTCAGTACACCATCTGTGGAGAGGGGCTTGGGTGGCTTTATACACTACATCCTGCCTCCATTGATTTTCTGGGCTACCAGGACTGCTCTCATGCCATTGAATAAAATATTCCATGGAGCCATTCCAGAGGTCAGGTTTGCTAAAATGCATCATGCTCCAGACCTTACCTCAGTATGCCTCGATGCCTACAATAGGGGGAATCCTCAGTTGCTGTTCTAATGGCTGCATTTAGTTCCCTTTGCACCACTGCAGAGTGGCAGAACTAATAGGCCTTAAGGTGTATGTGTGCTGCTTTTTCAAAACAAAATTGAAAGTGATCCTATCATGACTCATTGCTGGTCCTGCCTCTCCCAGTTCTACCATTGCTCAAAACCTAGATTATCAGGGGCTGAAGATCCAGCCTTATGTTTTGACTGAAGCGTTTTTCCTAACATTTATAATCCATAAAATATTATGCACTTTTCTTATATAGTATCAAGGAAAAATATTCCTATTTCTTTGACCACATTTCTTCCCTTCTTAAGTCTCTATATCAGCTTCCCATTATCTTCCACATAAAGTTTCAAACTGCTCCCTCTCCCATTCTCAGATGCCAAATCTCTGCTCCTGTGTCTATCTCTGATCTCCCCTCCTACTTCTTATGCTTAGCTGTCTGTATATGGCAAGGAATTTTATCCCAGGAAGTCACCTGTTATATGAAGTATTCCTGATGGGAAGATCACCTGCTCTTCTCTTGTTTGTTATAAACAATGTAAACAATTAAGTAATAAAATTGAAAGTGAAACTTTTAAAAATAGTTAAGGTTGTAAAGACAGCTTAATTCAAAACAACACTAAGGCTATTGTAACCCATATGCCTGAAAAGGCTATCTCTTGAGAGACCTGCTGAGGGTGGGTTACTGTTGTTGGGCAGATTAGTGACCCACAACTGGAAACTTCCAGAGGCAGGGTGTGGTAGCAATTTGAGCATGCTCCACAGTGTACCCTGCTGGTATGATGTGAGGTTGTCAGTCAGATGACTGGAGAGCAGCAGCCTGAGCAGACAGCAGGCAGGAGCTGCCTTGAGGGGAGACCATGTGCTCAGTGTTCTGGATAGGAGCTGAGCCAGGAGTGAACAAGATGTTTTCTCCATGTAAAGGAGTCATTTGCAACAGACCTTGCAGACATGCATATGGGACTGAGGGCTGGTTGCAGAGGAGAAGAGAAAGCCTGCATGGAATGCTACAGAGGATCCCAGCAAAGAAAGAAGAGGACAGCTATTTCTTGCCACTCAAGCTTCCACACTGGAACAGAGACTGTAGCTGAGAGTTGGGTGAACTCCACACAGACTTTGGGACTCTTGGGTATCTTTCATGCAAGGGATTGTTCTTGGTTAATTGTAGTTTGTTTTCTTAGGATAAGGTTCATTTAGTTAGTAGTTAATAAAGTTCATTGTTATGTTTATTGTAGTAGTATTTTAATGTGTGAGTGTAGCTCTGAGCAAGCTTCGCCGTGAGTCCTGTACAGACTGGATCCTGGGTCTCCAGCTGCTTTCCCCATAGGGGTTGGGATTGATTTCTGTGGGGCACTGGAGAAGGGCAACTAAATGAATTTAGCCCACCCAAAGGTTACACTATGTCTACACTTGGCCAAATAAGTCAACTTAGTATGTCCACACTCAAAAATTAAGTCGACTTAAAATTGACTTAGAGCATCCACACTGGATTCCTAAGTCGACTTTTAGGGAGTAGGTGGACCTGGGACTCGTCCACGGTGGCAGGAGGGGCACCCCTTGCCAAGTGCCGGGAGCTCAGCATTTGCCCCATTGTACCCGGTTACAATGGGGGCTGAGCAGGACAGGGACACTGGCAGGGCATAGGAGCGGGGTGGGCAAGGCTGTGTCCTGCCCTGTGGGGGGGGCACGCCAGGCTCTGGCTGTGCCAGCTACCCTGGCAGAGAGGGCAGTGGGGAAGCCCTGGAGCCCTTTAAGTTGACATTAAGTCGATTTAGGGCTAATCTGCATCCACACTTGCTAAATTGACTTAACAAAGTCGATTTAGCCAGTAAAGTCGACTTTAAATTTCCTTAAGTCGACTTAAGCAGCAGCTTAAATCGACTTAAGGAAATTGTAGTATAGATGCAGATTAAATTAAATTGACTTAAGCAAGCTTAAGTCGACTTAATTTGTAAGTGAAGATGCACCATATGACATTGAATCCCTCCAAAATTGCATGTGAAAATGACAAAATTCATAGTTAAAATTGCATGTAACCTTAACTTTCCCGTCCCCCATATCCCTGTCCTTCAACCCTAACTTTCCCTCAAAGAGCCATATAAGTAAACACACATACCAAAATTACTATATAAAAGATATCTATCTTAAGCATTAGATGCTCTAATAAGTGATTAGTGGTGTGGTTTTCTAAAAAGCACCTGAGTGATTTGGGAACACGAGTCCCACTAAAGTAATTGGATTACAGTAGCATAAGTGAGAATAATCAGACATGAGGTGGAGTATACATACACCAAGCAAAGACAGCCAGGGAAGAAAATGATTATCTTCTTATGAAACCAGACAGCAGGCCTGACCCACACTGGAGAAGCTATTTGGCCTGCCTCATGGGTCCATGCAGGCTGAGATGTAAAGAAGAAGTAGGGAAATTGTCAGAGATACCTTACAGGGAAGCATTGTGTTAGGGATCTTCAGGATTACCACACTCAAGAATTTAAAACTCATAAGATCCTCCCCAAAATATCATGAAATTTTTAAAATGTTTTGGTTTCTTTTTACTTTCCGTATGGTTTTTGAGCTTTAGAGTTCCCATTTTCAAGCTTCTCTGCAATCATGAGGTTTAGAATTTATTTTTTTAAATGACTGATGAGATTCTCACAATCATCTGATGCCATGAACGGAGGCTCTAAGAAAAACATCAGAGATCATGAGACTTGTGATTAAATCACAAGAATTGATAATGCTGTAGCTCCAGCATCTGACCCTGAAAGAGTGTGATTTATTTCTAACTGAGAACTGTGCTTGTTCCTCTCCACTGAAAGAAATAACAACAAGGAGGGTCCCTTAGTCAGGCTTAATTTGGGACCTGGAGACTCTGGGAATTTGATTGCTTTATGTCTGCTACAAAATAGAACTTTATGTTAGAAATTCTCAGGCAAGATTGTTCATTCTCATTTCCTCTCATTAAAGTGAGCCCTCCTAGATTTGGCAGTGGAATCAGCGGAGAAACTGGTTGAACAAAGATTTTATTTCTATCGCTGTACACTAGCCAGACTAGATGAGTCCTGGAAGGCTGGTGCATTGAAGAAATTATCTTTGACATGTCATATATTTCTTAATGTGACTCCGCAGCCCACACTACCTTGGTACAAGGCCCAAGAGGTGTAAAACATACACACACCTAAAAGCCCACTCAGTCTCAGACTTGCTATAATAAGTTAATTAATATTTTATTTGGACTTCTCCAACTGGCCTGAAGGATGTCTGGTCTATTTCTCAGCTTCCTCTGTCACTTAGTATTCCTGTGTTCCGTACACCTACTTCTGTGTCAAATAACCCTCTCCTCCTTCTCTAAAGTTCTCTCAGCTACATTCACATGCAAGTATGAACTACAAGAACTTTAGCCAGTCATCATTTATATTAAAAGATTGACAGTGAGGGGGTTTTTTGTTTTGTTTTCCCCCAAGTCCAGTATGTGGATGTTGATTATTGCTATTTCCTATTTAACACAATAATTAGGAGAATAAATAGTTAATGAAAGACATGCATCTTCTACTCCATACATAAATCCAGTAAGCCATTATTTACCAATTATTTCTAATGAATCCTCTCTCTTGTGACACAATGTACAATTAAAAACTTTTAAGCTAATTTTTAGGAACTTAGGCAGTATTTCCCTATAACTGAAGGCATCTCTGCATTTCTTAATTTTTAATGGAATCAAAGCATTGCATTATCCAAAATGCTAATTGAATGTTGTATTTGATATATAGTAAATCAACTAGTCAAAATTTTAATGGAAATTAATTGCCAAAATTTTAACTGTCTTAAACTTGATAAGCCTCTCTACTTTTAAATATGATTTTCTGTTGTTCAGTAATTTTTGCATCTGGTAGGTGATGTAATTGGTTTACATTGAGAGGACTTGTATAGAACATAAAGTAGGATTTCCTAATTCATATAGGGACAGATTCTGTTAACCTTCATCACACTGAGTAGCATCTTATTCCATACATAGTAACATTCATGTCAGTGGGTATGATTGTGTAGGAAAATGATGCATAGGTTTGGTGACTGATATAGTATGGGCTTTCTGGTGCATAGTGGAGGGATGATGAGGAACAATAGGTCTGGATTATACAGAGACTAGGATGAATCAGTTGATCATAATGAAAAGATGAAGTGAGATAGAGTAAAGTGCCTCTTCTGTAGATGTAGAATAAAATATTGGCCACACAAACTGGAGCAAAGGCTCCTGGGTATACTTTTACTCATATGGAAATTATAGTTGAGGATTGATAGTGACTTCCACTGAACTTTCTTGCCTATTGGTTGGAGTTTGGTGGGAATAAAGAGCAAAGCTAAGACTGTTTAGGGGAACAGAACAGAAAAATGCATTACTTTCAAATATTAAGCTCATTGTAGTTACGCATTCTTCCCTTATTTCCTAAATTTTTAGTGTTTAAAATAAATCTTAATATAGCATTCTAGGGTAAATTTGCTACTTAAAGAAATGAATATTCATATGGTAAAGTAATAACACTGACTGCTTACTGAACATATTGAATAGAGTTTTCAAGATAGCTTGCCATTTTGTCCAAGATTATGCTATATTTAGTGGTAAGAAAAATCTTGTTTTGTTGTCATTACCTAGCAGTTAATGCATGACTAGTATGTATTACTTACTAGGGATTATAGCAATTTTTATATGAATACCTGTGAGACACTTAATTGCTGCTTCAGTACTTCTGATTAATGTCTTGTTGCCTTTTGAACACATGAAATAGATAGCTTCTCATGTCAGCACACTGTTACTCCAAACCACCATGTGTGTGCTCTTATGCATAGTATTTTTGCTTATGAGGAAAATGTCCAAGAAATTATTGGCTAATGTTATGTAACTGAAGCAAATGGATTTCAATTCTAAACTAAAGCTACAAAAAACAAAGCTACAAGAACGAACAAACTCACCAAAAATAGTCAGGTGCATCAAACTAACAAATTCAGGAAAAGACTAACTAAATATATCTAAAAATGAGAGGAGGGGAAAATAAAGTGCTGGGATAGAAGGGAATGAAAAAACAAACAAAACAAACAAACAGCCAATAAAAGAAGATGGGATTTGGTCCATGATCCTTACACCCAATACATACGTGTTCTAGATGCTAATAAAGTAGAACAAAACTTTAGAGTTATGCCTCTGCCTTTTCAGTAAACCCTGTATTGCTGATCTTCTTGATCTGATTTAAAATCATAGAATAATAGGGATGGAAGGGACCTCATGAGGTCATCTAGTCCAACCCCCTGCTAAAAGCAGGACCACTCCCACTAAATTACCCCAGCCAGGTTTTGTCTAACCGGGCCTTAAAAATCTCCAAAGATGGAGATTCTTCCACTTCCCTACGTAGCCCATTCCAATGCTTCACCACCCTCCTAGTGAGAAAGCTTTTCCTAATATCCAACCTTGACTTCCCCAGCTGTAGTTTGAAACCATTGCTCCTTGTTCTGTCCTCTGTTACCATCAAATGTTTGATTCTAATTGCTCTAACATCCAACTGCTGGATAAATCATAGAATGGCATACTGGATGGAGATATGGCTCCACCTCTGAGTGAATCCTAACTGAAATTGGGTGGATGCTGTGTCAGATTCATTCACATCATGACCCTTGTTAATCTTTGTAACCGGGTCCGCCTACGGCATTCGGTGGCCTCCGAGCCCTCAAGCAGGGCGAGGCACAAGTATAGTGTTCGGTGGCCTCCCAGCCCTCAAGCAGGGCGAGGCACAAGTACAGAGTTCGTTGGCCTCCGAGCCCTCAAGCAGGGCGAGGCACAAGTACAGTGTTCGGTGGCCTCCC
>VOCT01090126.1:0-12795 GCA_007922175.1 Pelusios castaneus | reverse complement strand
AGAAAGAAAGAAAGAAAGAAAGAAAGAAAGAAAGAAAGAAAGAAAGAGCCCAGATGGGAGGCAAGCAGCCACAGCCTGGCTCCCAGCTGCACGCCGGGACCGGGCAGGAGGTGGGCTGGGCAGAGCTCCCCCCACGCACAGGGACCCCATGGAGCCTCCCCATGCATGGAGCCTCCATGCCAGCTACCAACTAGATATTGAGCTGTTAATAACAAACTCTTGAGCCTGTTAATCCACCAAGCTCTTGGCAGTGGAGGTGGGGTTGCTGCTGAGGATGGTGTGCGTGTAGAAGCAGCATGTCTTTGGTGCCACACTAGAGTGACATTTGGCTTCTATTGCCTTCTGGTATGCCTTGCCTCTGCTCCTCGATTTTAGCACGGCCTTGCTGTATGCCCCTTTTGTGCATTTTCTCCTGCATGCCACTAGTAATTATCAGCCTGTAGATATCAAAGTTCTTGTGGCTGGAGTGAAGCTATAATTGCACAGGCTCCCTTCTGCATAGACCTGATGTACCCCCCACCTCCCAGGCAGGAATGCATCTGCTGCAGAAAGCCAGCATGGTCAGCTGGGAAGATATTGTGTGAATTGTGCACATGGAGCAAACAGGAAGAGGAATTTCAAAAATTCCTGGGCCTTTAAATGGGGCATAGGAGCACACCTGTGTCCCTTAAGGGCAGAGGAGTTCAAACTGCTGACCAGCGCTGTCAGGGTAGGCATGCTGAGACCACTCCTGGAGGCCAGCCAGGGCATCATAAGCAAGTGCAGTGTCTACACTGACACCAAGGCCGTACTCTAGGGAGGCCGCTGTGGTGATAGTGTCGGGCCCTGTGCTTCGATGGGCCCTGCGGGGCTGACTGGTGCACAGTGTGGCTTCTGGTGTGTCCCTCCAGGGCCACGGGCCCAGGAAGGCCATGCTGGAGGCTGTATAGCACGCCAGCCAGCCCCACCCCCAAAGTAGTGCGACCATGTGCTGGCCTGGCCCTGCGGGCAGTCCAGCTGGCCCGGGGGCATGGCAGGAGCGCAGAGTCCAGCCTCTGGTCCAGGTGTGGTGGGGGACCTCACAGGCTGATTTGCCTGAGCCCTGCCCACCCCTAGGGGTGGCACTGAGTGACACTGTGTCACTCTAATTATGTTGCAAAAAAGCCCTGTGCATCTTATCGAGGTAGTTTTATTATATCAGTGTAGCAGGGGAGTTACCTCAGTGGGAGGAGCATTTCAATATGTACACCTCTGCAGTTTTGTCGATAAAAGCTGACTTTTGCCAACAAAACTGGGTAGTGTACACAAGACCTAATGACTTGCCCAGGAAGTTTATGGCAGAGCAGGAAGCTGAACCCAGCTCTCTTGAATTCCCCACTAAACCCCTAACCACTGAACTTCCTACCTCCTCGTTGTAGCTAATATACTTCTGTATTCTGTAGCTCTATTGCTCTGTCCCAGAAACTAGTGAGTTGCCTCATCGTAGGTAGCTTATTTTTAAAATAATGTTGCTAAGTTTTGGCTTAGGCTTTGAATAGGTTAAAATATTAAAACACATCATACCTTGCATTTTCTCTCTGCTTTTACTAACACGACACAGTTCGTGATTTATGGGATTATACTTCTTACCATTTCTCTTTTGGTTTGTCATTTAATATTTTTAATCATGATTCATACATTGCAAGATATTAATCAATATTTATGTGTATCCTGCGTGCGTCCTTATAAGGAAAAAGAAAAATGTTGCCTGCAACAGTTCTGAATCATGTTGTAGGCAAATGATTTGTAAAATTGTCAAATTCCTTTTCAGTAATTCAGAATCCTGGTACATAGGAAATATTTTTCTTTATTTCATTTGATCTTGACATTCAATTCATCCACTATGTACAGAGTAATTTACTCTAATGCTTACAAAGAAGCTATAGCTAGTTAAAGTCATAGTTTAGCTTTTTACCTGAGCAACAGAAGCTTTTACATTCAGTGTCTGCCAATTTTTATCTTAGAATGACAATATGGTATCACTAAAGGGGCCCTTGCTACAGTTTTGATGACTATATAATACCTGGATATGGTACAGACTCCAATTAAAATGCTTTCTACCTTGTTTCCTAGTATTACCAGCTGAACACTATACTGAATATATTAGTTTTTTTTCTGGATTCAGAAGAAAACTGCCAATGCGCATAATGATTATCTTTCAACCCATTTATCTCATATACATAGTATGTACAGCATGAACTAATTTGTGGATTTAAGTCACTCAAGCTTTTTCCAAATTTAGAGCAGCTGTTAAAAATACCATTTGTTTCAGTTCTGACACTGAAATCACAGATGATCTCAGGCAAGTATTAAATGCAGTAATATTCTCTTCTAGTACTGGGTTCACATCCTGCTTTGTTTTATCTTGTGACTGTCAAGAGAGAAAACATGTAAGTTGGGGTTTCAAAGCTGTGATAAGCATATTTTGATTTTGCCCTATGTACTGGTAGTGATACACCCACACAATTTGGCTCATTACCCTACTCGTGACTAATTCTTTTTTTGTAGGGGGAAAAAAAATGACACAACATAACAAATTAGTCAACTAGAGCTGTAACTGAAAGAAGGCATAGCATATTAAAGACTTATTTTCAATACCCAGATAAATCTGCTTGATTCTCACTACTAGCATCTGACAAAATTGGCAAATATTCTGTGATGTTTTAGAAGCATAATGCACAAGCCTTTGATGCCTTATTTGTCAGAGCAAGTTGTGAAGCGTATTGTCTGTTTATGAGTGGAAAGTAGAACATTGTGAAACTTGATGGTTCATGTGGGTTTGAAACCCCAAATGTTTACTCAATACATCCACAAATGAAGCAAGATGCAAGTGATATCAGCTAGTTTGCCTGAGACCTTCACCTCAGTCCAATAACGAATTGTGGATATGGTTTAAACTCAGGTTCACAAACATTTCAGAAAGCAAGCTTCATGTTTCATTGAGAAAGTTTTGTGCAGCTCACATGAAAACTGCCTAGTATCAAACAGAATTCTTGAGACAAATGCCTGTAATTCTTTCCAAAACTTAAAGCACTTAGGGCTAAATTCTGGCTGGAGCCCTTGAGTGCAGAGTGGTTTCACGGAATCTCTTTCCACCCTTTCCCTCTGTGCAAGGCAATCAAATTGACTGAGGGCAATGGAGAGTGGGCTTGGATTGCAGCCAGCATTTCTGACACTATTCAGCATCCCTAAGATATGAGTTGTCTTTGGGGGGTGTGACCCAGATCATTACACAGCACAAGCTACACCTTTTAAACAATAAACAAGGCCTGCCTGTCACTCCAGAAGGCATTCCTTATGCCTCCACAATGTTTGAGCATTAGGGGTCCCTCAAACGGTCTGCTATTATGGTCTTGAGAATGCTTAAATATTTTCCACAACCTGAGATATATATTTAGCATGCCACTTTTTTAATATGGGAAATTCACATAATTTGTTCAATTGTTACTGAATTTTGGGGCTGCACATGACATTTGATCAGAAAACAGTACCTTTTAGATTCAGTATCTTACTTCCCTACTCACAACACAATGAGATAAGAATGAAAACACTTCTATAGTGCTCTCCAGGAAATGGAGAGAGATTTGGAACAAAAGGATTTTACAAGAACTTGCCTACCCCTGAAATAAAAGCAAAACAACAACAACAACATGATTTCTGACAAATGTTTTACAAATAAAAGAGTATTGGAATTAAATGAATCATGTAGTTTGCTCACTATTTAAAAACCTAGTAAGCAATTCTGATTGCCAGCCCAAATCATGCCCACAGATCTACCCCTGAGTTAGACACATTTTTTGAACTAGAAATGACTTTGACCGAAGAGCTGATTTTCCAACAGCAAGTAGGTATAAAATGCTTGGGGCCAAATTCATCTCTACTGAGGTCAATGGAATTGCACCATTGATTAAAGTGATCCTTCCTGGACCAGACTGTAAGTTACTAAGAGATGAATTTGCCCCACCATTTTTAGTAATAATACTTTCTTAAACTAAAATTTTCTTTCTCTCTGTATATATAAATACACACTTCTCAGACTGATCTCTCTCTCTGCCTCATAGAGCTAAGGTACAGAGAAATAGAAGCTTATTTTCTCTCCTTCATTTTAAGTTCAGTTCAATTTTTGTGCAACGCTGCTTCCAAAAACCCATTCTTGGACCCATACATCCACAAATGAGACAATCATGCCTCCATTTCCCCACTCACTTATTTTCTGTCATTCTATTTCTTCATAAACAGATTACATAATTTCTCCATTCAGAAGAATCACCTATAATGAAAGAACAGCTGGATTTGGAAAACTGATTGTATAAAAATGGCATCGTCTGATCAACAAAATTGCAGTCTTTGTATATTTGAAGTCTTAACTATTTAGGATGACTTTTAATTAATTAATTAATAACTAATTAATTAATTAATTTTGTTAGTGCAGCAGAACCAATACAGCTATAATTGAGATACCTGGATTCTATTGATCTTTGCACATGTTCCACAGAATTATTAACTAAGGCTTTGGTTTAACTACAATTTGTTATAAACTTAATTAAGCCAGTGCAAACATTTGCGTGGTCACACTTATGTGGGTTTACCACTTCCTTATATTGATTTGGCTTAACTAAAAATAAAATAAAGTTAGTTAAACCAATACTGTAGGTAGAAAAGGCCAAATCCCAACTAAAAAACTGTATAATTGGTGGTGAATGATGCATGAATCAGGAAGAATGCACTACTTGTCTATGGAGGAATGGGCAGCTGTGGGTCAGAACCACTACCTTTTTGTTTGTGAGCAGTTCTTATTGGATATGGACATCAGTGAGACAAAAAACACTCATGGAATCTGTTACGCTATTTTTAAGGAGGCCCTTTTCAGAGGACTGTCAATCTTCATTAGTTCATGAAGCATTGAATCCATATGGATGCCTGGATCAGGCCTTTGTTTCCCCACTGGAACCTATTTTACTCTTGGATTCTTGAATGTCATTTGTCTCTGCTGCAAATACATAACTTGCTAGGGCAGTATTACTTTTGATTACCGGTAAGTTAAATAATCAGCAGAATGTATTAGTTCTGTTGTATGCTAAAATTCTTACTCTATTTCTATCTTTTCAACCTTGTAGATTCAATTTTCTCCTTGAGGGAGCTAGTCAGCTGTATTTTAGCCTTTCCAGAAACTATGTACTCATGCCACACAGGTGGATTATGTTCTTTTCCTTTGGATCCCCTGCCAATTTTTTTTCCTCAGAGTATGAGGCTACACACATCTCTAGTCCAGTCTTCCTGGGAACAAGCAGTAATCGAAAAAAAAAAAAAATTCTTCTGCATTTGACTTAGCTTGTTCTTTAGCACATTAGGCCTGCTTGTTCCTACTGAAAGCTGGTGTGAGGGTAAAGATCTGCTAGGTTTTTGTCTATAAGTATCTGATGTTTACTTTAAAGATTAGTACCTTTACACCTACAACCCAACAGGCATCCACTTCATCTCTCTGTTGCTATACTGAGGCCTTGTACACACTACAAAGTTATTGCGTGATAACAGGCACAGCGTCCACACACAAATCCATGTTGTTGCATGGTAACAGCCGTCTTACCGCGCAACATGTAAACCACCAAAACGAGGGTGGTAACGGCTACCGCGGAACACCTGTTCCGCGATAGTTCGTGTGTGTATGGTTGCCGCACAATATGAAGCCTCCGGAAATGTCCCAGCATTCCAATTCCATCCCTTCTGCACTTCCTTCTGCGCTCTGTGGCTGTGACGTGACTGTACCAGCCCTCCCATCATTCCCGGGAATTTTTGAATTCTTCACTCTTCTTGTTTGCTTGGCGTGGAGTGCAGCTGTGTTCTCCAAGAGCAATGGCGGCTCAACGCAGCAAACGTGCTCCAGTGTGGACCACAGCCGAGGTGCTTGATCTCATAGGCATCTGGGGAGAGTCTGCTGTGCAGGCACAGTTATGTGGCAGTCAGCGTAATTTCGATATTTTTGGCCAGATTTCTCGGGCCATGGCAGAGAAGGGGTACGAGAGAGACACTCTTCAGTGCAGGTTGAAGGTGAAGGAGTTGCGGATTACGTACCACAGAGCCAGAGAGGCGAACCAGCGCTCCGGCTCAGCGCCGGCTACATGCCGATCTTACAAGGAGCAGGAAGCAATCCTGAGCGGGGATCCCACAACCACTCCAAAAGCTCCTGTGGACACGCCAGCACCCCCTCATGAAAAGGATACCGGAGCAGACAGTGATGAGCAATTCGTCAACGAGGACGTGGAGGTGGAGGATGACCTGGAGGGTGAAAGTGGTGCAGCCGACCTAGGGAGCCAGAAGCTGTTCTCCATGCCACCCGACACGTGCTGCCCAGATTCCTTCTCCATTCTGTCTTCTGATGCAGCAGAGGGGAGCTCCAATAAGTTTCATCAGAAGTGGCTTCTGTGCTAGATGGATAAGCTTTGCGGGCAAATGAAGAGCAGGCAGGAGATGGGCATTTTGAGTTTCATCTTTTCTTTTTTTTTTTTTTTGGATGGGAGGGGGGTCTACCCTGCATTACATGAGCAGTGCATCAATGCATGTTGTAATTGTCAAGAAATCCTCTCTGTTGAGATCACTGAAGGTGTCCTCGATGTACTTCCATAGCCTCCTAGTTAAATTCAATAGGAGAGCAACTGTTTCCCCTCCCCCATAGAGGGATACTCTCCCTCACCAGTTGCAAAGCACAGCAGCAGGAACCATGGCTGCGCACAAGCCTGCTGCATACGGTCCTGGCTTAAAACCAGTGACATGCAGCATATGCATTCTGGCTTGCCGGGGCGCTCTAAGCAGTGCGATATCGGCTTTCATGGCAGTGCCGTATGTGAACTAATTGCCCAAAGCACTGCAAATAGTTCACGGAGCTGTGTGTCTTGTCTCGGCAACCCGAACCTCCCTTTGCAAAAGCCCTTTCAGTCCCCGGCAATGCCCTGTCCCATGGGCACTGTGGAATGTGGCGGCAGAGCATATTACTGGCTCCTTAACCAAAGTGAGAACAATAGCACTACTTATGATGTTTCATTTTTCCTTAGAAACGACCTTCGCCAGTCAGTGGTCTGCACCAGCTGACCCGCTGAGACAGATAAGGAGGAGACTTCCCAGGAGCAAGGAGGATATCTTCCAGGAGCTGATGCAGTCCAACGAGGCATCAGCAAGGGAGTCTAGACAATGGAGGCATGAGTGCCGGGAGAAGCGCAAAGAAAACAATTTGAAGAGGCAGAAGCAGAAGGATGCCCTCATAAGCATCCTACAGGAGCAGACCCAACTGCTGAAGACCATGGTTGGTTTGCAGTCCCAGCTGCTCCAGGTTCGCCCCCCCCTGCAGCCACAGCAACACTTTCTGTCCCCCACCGCCCCATTCTCCCTCAAAGCAGTTCTTTGAAGCCCAGGGACCCTCCTGGTACAATGTTACATCCACTCCTGCACCAAGCTATGGCATTGAGCCACGCACATACACGCATCTATAGCCCCTTTTGCAGGCACTGCTTACTGTAAATATTTAATGTTTTATAATAATAAAATTGAATCACTTGAACTGTGCACAGTGTCTTTACTGATACAGAATAAAATTAGTTGTTGCATGTTTAGCATTCACTCATTCAAGCATAGTACAGTACACGCTCACCGGCACCGCTCCCCCCCCCAATCAGCACCCAGTAGTGCTTGGGAACACTACTGCACAGTGATGCAGTGCGTCCTATGAGTCCCCATCACTAAAATGCTCCCTAAGTGCCTCCCTTATGCGGACGGCTCTCAGCTGTGCCCCCCTGATACTCCTAGTGGCTGGCTGCTGGAAGGCAAACTCTAGCCGCTCAGCCTCCACATCCCATGAAGGGGGAAATTTCTCTCCCCTATTTTCACAGAGGTTATTCAGGATGCAGCATGCCACAATGACAGCTGGAATGTTGTCCTCATTCAAGTCTAGCCTCCCGTACAAACAGCGCCAGCGGGCTTTTAAGCACCCAAAGGTGCACTCTACAGTCATTCGGCACCGGCTTAACCGGTAATTGAAGCTCTGCTTGCTGGGATCCAAATTTCCAGTATAGGGCTTCATGAGCCAAGGCATCAGTGGGTAGGCTGGGTCTCCTGTGATTACTATGGGCATCTCCACATCCCCAACAGTAATTTTATCATCGGGGAAGAAGGTCCCTGCCTGCAACTTCCAGTACAGGCCTGTGTTCCGGAAAATGTGAGCATCATGCACCTTACCCGACCACCCCGCATTTATGTCCATAAAACGCCCCCTGTGATCCACCAGTGCCTGTTGCACCATGGAGAAGTAGCCCTTCCTATTAATATACTCAGTCGCAAGATGCTCCGGAGCCAGAATAGGGATATGCGTGCCGTCTACTGCCCCTCCACAGTTCGGGAATCCCATGGCCGCGAATCCATCAATGATCTCCCGCACGTTGCCCAACATCACTGTCCTCCGGAGCAGAACACGATTAATGGCTCTGCACACTTGTGAAAGTGCTAACCTGACGGGCGACCTGCCAACTCCAAACTGATTCGCGACCGAGGGGTAGCAGTCTGGAGTCGCAATTTTCCACAGCGCGATTGCGACACGCTTCTCCACGGTGAGGGCGGCTCTCATTTTGGTGCCCTTGCATCGCAGGGCAGGGGCTAGCTCCTCACACAGTTCCATGAATATGGCTTTCCGCATTCGAAAGTTCAGTAACCACTGGTCATCGTCCCACACCTGCAAAACGATGCGGTCCCACCACTCGGTACTTGTCTCTTGTGACCAGAACTGGCGGTGCACCATGTGCAGATGCTCTGTGAAGGAGCTCAGCAATGCGGTGCTGTTGTTCTGCATGGCAGTCACCAGCCCAGGGTCATCTGAATCCTGGTCTGATTCAGAGCTGAACGCATACTGTGCCACCAGCCGAGATGTATTCATTATGCCGAAGGCGACAGTTGAGATCAGAGCTGGATCCATGTTGCTGCAAAAAGTTCTGGGAAGCAATGCGCTACTGTTGAAAATGGGCGCGAGTTGCTAGTAGCAACTCTCGTGACGCAAGGGGAACAGAATGCACCATGGAAAACCAAGTCTTTACCCATGATGCTCACCGCTACTCTCCTTCTACCCAGGATTCTTAGCGCCAAATCAGGATGGATGGAACTGTGGGATAGGTTCCCACAATTCAATTGGGTTTCTTGTGAAATCGCGAATTGCAGGGGGAGGCTCTGTTCTATCACAAACGGCAGAGTGTGGACGCGATCCTGCGCTACAAAAACCACGTGACTTTTAAAGCGCAACGGGCTTGTTGCCCGATTATTCCTGTAGTGTGTACATGGCCTGAGTATCTCACAGTAATGATGTCACACTGCTAAATAATCAAAGCCTGCTGCAGAGTCTTCCCTGTGTTCAGGCGGAGAGCTAAAGTGTTTCAGTTTGGTGTCCAGGTATTTCATTCAGAATATAAAGCAGCCTGAAGATTTCAGTCAAAATTTGTTGCTGTCTTCTCCATATGTGCCAAAACTATGTATCACATCTGATCATAGATTTGTTGTTTGTGAAATTTATTGAATAGAAAATTTGCTTTTTCTGTTGATTTACTCTATGGCAAAGTGGTCTGGTGCCAAAATAGGAATGTGTGCCATTTGTCTTGCCACTGCAGTTTGGGAACCCATTGCTACAAAACCATCCATTACATCCAGCACATTATCACAGCCTTTCAAAGCAGGAGGCAATTAATGGCCTTGTAAACTTGCATCACAACAGCCCCTGGAGAGGACTCCCAACTCCAAGTTGATTCCTGACTGACAGGTAGCAGTTGGGACCATAAGTTTTCACAGTGTGATTGCCAGTTGGTTCTCCACTGTCAGTACAGATCTCATATTGCTGTCAGGGCTGTCCCTAGGGTGGGTGGGGGGGCGAATGCGCCGCAGACCCTCCTTCTGCAGCCACCCCGCTGCCTTCGGCAGCAAGCCGAAGACAGAGGGGCGGGCCGGGAGGGCTATGCCCGGCCCCTGGGCCGGCCTTCCCCGCCCCCAGGGCGGAGCAGGCAGGCCCAGGGGCAAAGCACCTGGGGCCTGGCCGGCTCCCTGCCGCAGGCAGCCTCTGGGACCAGAGTCGGCTCCCCCCTGCAGGCGGCCTCGGCCTCCCAGCCCGGGACCGGCTCCCACCCGCAGGCGGCCTCAGCCTCCAGGGCTGGAGCCGGCTCCCCGCTCTGGCAGCCTCGGCCTCCCGGCCAATGGCCGGCTCCCCTCCAGCATGGGGGCAGGGGCCCCCCTTTGGCCAGTTGGCCTTGGGCCCCACTCCCGCCATGGGACAGCCCTGATTGGTGTCGCTGGTTGGGGTGAGCATTCTGCAGACACTGCTCATTGTCCCACAGACACTGCTCATCGTCTCAGATCTGCATGACAACACGATCCCATGAGTCACCGTTTGTTTCTCAGGCCTAGAACTGAGACTCCACCATATGAAGCTGCTCCATGAATACTGCAAGCAAACCTGAATTGTTTCTGTGTTCCATAGCAATCTATCTTCCAAATGCTCTTTCTCCTCCCCACAGCTCCTTTTACGGCTCTGCAAATGCTGCAGGATCAGGCAACCCATGCTGTCAATGCTCATCACAAGAACACAGAGCTGTGCAGGATCCATGTTTCTGTCACAGTTGGCAGACAAACAAACAGAGTCCTGTGGCACTTTTAAAGACTAACAGACTTATTTATTGCATGAGCTTTCGTGGGAGAAAATCTTCAAAGCGTCTGATGAAGTGGAATTTTCTCCCATGAAAAGCTCATGCAATAAATAAATCTGTTAATCTTCAAAAGTGCCACAGGACTCTGTTTGTTTTTCTGCAATAGACTAACATGGCTACGCCTTTGGAACTAGACGGCAGACAGTGATTTTCACAGTGGAATAGCTACCCATTTTATATTACTCCATGTAGCGATACAAGTAGTCCTAGTGAGGACGTGCACCACTGACACAAGGAGCACAACGTGGACGCACACAAGCAATGCAATAACTGTGGCTGCTGATCACCGACATAACTTAGATCGACAAAATTCTGTAGTGTAGGCGTGGCCTCACTTTGTACTGAATTAAGCTAACTGGGAAATCTTGTTGCAGAATAGGAGTGCCCACACCTGGCATAATTCAGGAACAGCTACTGCTCTTTAAATATACACCCTATCTTAATCCACATTAACTTTCAAGGATTTGTCCACATTTGAAACATGGCTGCACAATTGTAGCATTTCAGTATAGACATGACCTATATCTTGGGAGGGATTCTCCTGTCAGTGTACATAACCCACCTCCCTGAGATATCAGCTTTTGACCATTCATAGAAGTTACATACAGGGGTTAATAGACCAGTAATTTGCTCCAGTATGGAAAATCTCTGTTTCTACATGAAAAACCTCTTTATCCTCTGTGTACTGCATAGCTGAACTGCTGCTGTGCTGCTTAAACTTCAGCCTAATACTTGGTTTTTATTTTTTTTAAAGTAAATAATTCTCTCAGGATAATTGTACAGCATTTCATAATGGGAGAACAGAACAGCATTTTCTGTTTTGACCAGGTAATGCTTGAAGTTTATATGAATATCAATGTTAATCTACGTCAGCCCTTCTCCATGAGACAATGGTAGATAAGAGAGTAGGGAAAGATGACAAAGAAACAAAACTTGTTATGAAGAGTTCTGCTTGTTAAAGATGAAATTCTGATGTTCTTACTCATATTGAGTAGTTCATTATTCCACAAATAGGTGATTACTTTCAAGGGGATTAAGCACAGATTACAACACTACTTCATGTGATTAACGGTGTCCAGATCTGACCATAAAAGTGGCAAAGTGGAATAAAAGTGCATGTAGATACAATTGAAGACCTGTAGCTCTGAGATTTAAAAAAAAAATAGCTTAATAATAATAATAATTAATAGTGAGGTTAAAGAATCTGGTGTCCTGCAATACCTGAATAAAAGCAACTAGGATTTTCCTTTGCAGCTGGTATTATAATGCAGAAAATGTAAATGAGCTTGAAAAAAAGAGTTAATTTGTTTTGAAAAGAAATGTGCTTTCATGTACTATTTGCTGATCAGTTATGGCTACCCTTATCCTTGCTGAGTAGTACTTACTTCGTGAATAAACCCATTGATTTCTTATTAGCTGTTAAACCTGGATCTAAGGAGAAAACTGTTTAGATATATGTTCTGATTTGTTTTGAATTATGACAAGGATGCATGAATAATAAGTGATATGTTGTCAAAAAGAAGAAATTATGTGTGTGATTTTGCTTCTTTCCCACTTATTCAGAGTTATAGGGAGATATTTAGACATTTGAACTGTGAAAACTTTCTTTTTCAACATATCAGAAGAGATGTTGGTGCTTTAGAATGCTGGACATATGTCCACAATGAAGGACACAACCAAGTGAGCAGAAACAACTTATTTTGATTGTAACCATGGTTTCACCAGTGAGCACTTTTATTGTTGGTACATCATTTTCAAGGAGGGAAAAACGCCTGTCTTTGATACCAACATAGATTTGAATCCAACATGACAGAATGTTGAAGGAAGACAAGAGACTTAGGGGAGTATATTATAGTATTTATGTTATTTCCAAGGCGGTTTTGAATTACTGAAAAAATCAAACAACTGCTAGCATTAACTGTCTTACCTGGGTTATTATATTCTTTCATGTAAAACTGAAATTATGAAGGATGACACACTGTGAAATGCTAAAATAACATTATGTACTGATAGAATCATAGAATCATAGAATAATAGGGTTGGAAGGGACCTC